>JAQFYM010002753.1:0-21802 GCA_034694785.1 Agrenia bidenticulata
TTAATAAATTTAAAAAAATACCTTTTTTATAAAAATATTTTTTTTGTACGTTTTGACGCCCTAAAAAAAGACCCCCCCCCCTTAAATTCAGGCTACACTTTTTTTCAAAAGGGGGGGGGTAGCCCCCTCCCCCCTCCTTCTGGCAGCTTCTGGTTATGCCACAGGTGATTTGTAGTAGGAAATTCTTCTTCAATTTTTCTCCCGGCTTTTAACATATTGGAGGCATTATTCGGCAGGCCTCTTTTTTTTTTTGGGAGAAATCACTAAATTGGAAATATCTCACAATTTGGGAGAAAATAGGCCTTTTTCAACAAAAAATAAATAAATTTTGGGAGACATATAAATTTTGAGTATTTGCAAGGCATAAATACAAATAAATCAACTGTAAAGCAAATTTTGGGTATTAAATCGCTACATACTACTTCTAATCACAAATATTTAGTTTTTATGGGTAAAAAATGAATATTTATTTTTACTTTTTCTTGCAGAAATTATCGGCGGGGATGGGGGTTATTTGCATCATAAACTTGTTTTTGTAAAGTTTGCTTTGATTTTGTTTTAAAATAATGTTTCAATAATATATTTCTCTTGCAAAAGCACATATAATTTATGAAAACGTACAAGGAAAACTAAAAGGAAAAAAAAAAAAAAACAAAACAAAAAGTTTTTTATATGTATCATATTGTTTAAAATAAATACTAATCTTACTTTAAGTATAAAAAGAATTATAACCGATGATATATCAAATTGTTGTGAAAGATTGCACAATAAAAAACACTCAATAGTATTGATAAAAGATATTAGATCTGTATTTCTTCTAATGCAACAGCCCGATAAAAAGTAAACTATTGGTTACATACATTTTTGATACATGTATATGCATATAGAAATGGTCTATATGTTGCAATACTGTATTAAAAGCTATATATTATATTTTATTTCTTGGCAAGTGTATATCGACGGCTAGTTTGATATTTATCTTTAAGTATAAAGGGATACCATTTAGTCACATCAAAGTATGTTCGACAAATCAAAATCGTTTTTAACATACAAACAAAGCCACAAGAAAATTGAAGCTTTACATAGCATCAATCTTGTACTATTTTACTACGATTGAAAACTACTAAACGTTTCTTTTGGTTTTAAATAACACATTAATATGTGTATTTGCTTGTTATTATACTCTATTTGTAATTATATATATGAAAACGTACTGTAATAAGTATTTTATATTTACTTTTTTTGTATAATTTTTGTTTCTTTGTGTTAAGAAGACGAAATTTCTTCTGATATTAGCAAAAAATAAAAATGTCAAAAGTGTTAATTTTAGATGCAACACAAGACTTGTTTTATATTCAGATTTTTTTTTTTAGTCTTATAAACAAAAATTGAAGTCGCTCTCCGAAAACAAAAATGCTTTTTTTTGGGTGAATTAGGAGAAAATATCAATTTCTCCTAATAAAAAGAGCCCTGATTATCGGTAATAACCAGGGGTGGGATCCGAAATTTTTTTCAGGGGGGGGGGGGGGTTGAAAAAAAAAATATTTTTGTGTTAACCCTATATTTTAGCGCGAAACCGCAAAAAAAAGAAAACAATACAAAATCCAGAGGGTTGAACTTCCCTAGGCCCCCTATGGATAATACTCCTAGTAATAACCCCCAATATTTTTCTTTCACCTAAAGATCTCATAATTTCAGAAATGTATAAAATAAACAATCTTGAGTTCTTTCTCTCCCTTTTCATCAATCGACTTATATAATACAAGTTCTTGAGTGGTGACTAATACGTTGGTAAATAGTTCATTGCAAATTTTTTTCAAAAATCAATTTGCAATGCGACTGTATCAGCTTCATTTATTTTCACTACTACACTATTTTTCACAACGCTTTTTTACCATCAAGCATACAGTTGAATGTTTCTTTCGACTAGGTAATTTAAATGCTGGTCTTAAGGCTGCAAAAAAAAAATCCATTCGGTATTTTCAACAATGAAAAGAGGGGTGGATGATGAATTTATGGCCTTTTGACATATTTTGTTATATTCAGTTTGTTGTAGAAATGTAACAGGTTCAGCGTATAAGTTGAGAGATGCGCTGTTTACTGTTTTATTTGTAGTATTTTTATTTTTTTGAATGGGTCTGTTGCAGGCTAGATGTCTTGTAGGGATACTGCATTCTGTAAAACACATACTTTTTTGGTAAATTATAGATACTCTAATTAAATGCAGTGATGATTGTGCTTTCGTAATTTTAAAGGTGCTTATTGATAGATTTATGGCTTATACAGACTTTTAATGAACTTTGGAGCCCGACGACATTAAAAGGTATGATTTACCATTCTTGTAGCGTTTCTTACATATTTGTAGGGGTTCCGAGTATAGTATGGCCATAATATGGAAGCCAGAAATAAATTTCCCTCATAATGGCCATTATGGAAACCCATATTTTTAGATTTTTTTAGCAAAAAATTATGACTAAATGTGAAAGGAATTTTTAAGTTTATTACTAAAACACTGGAAATAAAATAAACATTTTTCCATCTGCATACATTGCAGTCTTTGTGCATAGCTTTAGATAAGAAGGCAAAAATGTCTTACTATTTTATGCTAAATTTTGGAGTCAACCAGTTGGGATGATCTCGATCGTAGTTAAAGATATAATTTGTATAACCTTTATTGGCGCATGTGCATTTGCGGTGTCTTTCATTAAAACCCGAGGCATAATTATTGCTCTTATGTGTAAGAGGCGCAAAATTATGCAACAGATTCATAAATGGGTAATCTAATTTGCATAAGCGCCACATTTGTCTAATTCTTTTTAAGAAGTTTTTTGTAAACTTCAACATTAATTTTGTCCTTCCAAATAATTATAAAACAAATTTATTTCTCTCTGAGTTTTTACAGCCATTAAGGGAAAAAATTATGGGAGAAATTTGGTTATTAATTTCCCTGATAATGGCTTTATTTGGTATGTCCATATATGGTATATGGATATGGCATATGGCATATGGCATAATTTTTTCGGAACCCCTGCATATATTGCTCCACAAAACTTACATTCAATTACCTCTTTTATATCTATAAGTTTACATGCATACTCGTTTTTTATAGTTCTCGTTGGTTTTGTTGCCATTTTTTTGGAATAAAAAAAGAAACGTACAAATAAAATTCTCAAATGGAAATTTACAAAAAACAGGGTCGAGATTAGTCCGGGTAATTACCAAAAAAGTGAGAATATTCACCTGAGAATATTCTCATGCCCATCCCTGCATACAACCTAATGATCTATTTTATAAAACACACGAAAAAGTATGCAGTTAAAATGTTTATTATTTTTCGTAATCAAAAATAGACTGTATTTCATATTGGATAAAACTTTGGTTTTCTAAGCACAAAAGTCAATTAACAATTGATGTCTAACGTCGCTTACATATAATAAAAATCGGAGTAAAGATAAAAAAATTGAATAGTAAATTACTCTACCGCGCCAAAAATTGAATTCTTCAAAAGTTTTTTACTTTTATGTGCAGTTCTTGGTGACTGCATCAATCATACTATTTAAATTAGGTACGGTTGTCGAAAACAGAAAAAAACTTAAATATATAGAAATAAGAGGATGTTATTAGATATTTTTACTCATAATTTATCTATCTGACCTTTTTGTATAATATTCTGCTAATTAAGACAGGTTCGAAAAAAAACCCAAAACCATATATTTATGAAAAAAAGTTATTGGCGTAAAATGGTAAACCGTACGTTATTGTTTTAACCTATAGGAAAAATCTGTTTTAAAAGGCGGTTCGTATATTAACATTATGCATAGCCGTCGTTAAAGAACCATCTTACGCTATTTAAACATACGTGTTACTGTGAGCATCGATCTTATGTATTTCAATGCAGGTCAACATGTTTCCACTAAAAAGTTTAACATCGATCATCTATAACAACCATTTTGTGTTTTATTCAAAGATTTTTTGCATTGGTATATCGTTTGCATTAGCACTTGATATATCTAGAACGCAATTTGTTTTCTCATAATTTATACAACTACTGGCATTACAAAATTTTAGTTTATTTTTTGTTTTTATGTTTTTTATTTTTTTATGTTTTGTTTTATTTATGTAAAAGTTTTGTTTCTTTTTTGTTTTGTTTCTTTTTTTATAAAAAATATATGTTTTTTCTTTATGAGTCATTACGAAAAATTCTATTTTATAAACATGCAAATCAGACTGCATATTTATTTATATCTAAAAGCATGCAAGTGATTGTATTGAAGACGCGCTTTTTTACTTGTTTAAAAAAGTGTAATATTTTTTTGGTTCCAATTTAAAAAATCAACGCGACGCTCACTGAAAAAATTGTAAAATATATATAGCAATATAAAAGTGTACCTTTATCAACTTTTATTAACATATTTTACATGATTAGAATAGATATACTGTCAAGCCATACAACAAGGGTTTTTGCTTTTGCAAATACAAAAAAATATTGTTTGTTTAAATCCTGTATTTTATTAATAATTTAAAATAAAAATATAACATGTTCTTTTACATGTTTACCCACTTTTTTTACATAGTATTTCTCTAAGGACTGACTTGTGTGCTATTTTTTTGAAAAGCGCACAAATGCCAGTAAAAATAGATATTTTTTGCTTTTTAAAGTATGCCGAGAACACCGGCTTCAGTGATTTTGTATGAGTTTTACTTATGGTTTTTTCTACAGTACGCCGATATTATATTTTACGGAACAAAAACTTCATTTACGTCATGATGGTATACGTTTTTCCGTATGCGTGCTCGTTATAACTTAGATAAACAAGGTTCTTGTATTCGTGTACAGATTACTAGCTTATAGTTATTCAGACGGCTAAAAAACCTTTAATTCGAGTTCAACTGTACTTTTTTAAAAAAAAGAATACAATATTCTGTTATTCGGATAAGTCAATATAAAAAAGGCAAGAAACATGTAAATTAGGTGTTTTTAATACAAAAAAATGTAAAACAAATTTACATTACGAGATCAAAAATAACACAGCTGCAACTTATTACTTTTGCATTGCGTAACGGTAAAAGTGCACAATTTTTAATAGTTAATTGTTAACTTTTTTTGAACTACGGCAATTTTTTTTAAAAGTAGAAACTTGTGTATATAAAAAGGTACCGAAAAGGTTACAATTTATATACTGTGAAAATCTAGAAATTAATAAAGAGACAGTAATTTTCTTTTTTTTTTGTAATAGTATTTTTGCATTTTGTAATTTTTTTATTTTAGACATAGTGAAAATTTGCTATTTGCAGTGTTAAAAGTTGTTATTATATTATCTTTTTACATAATTTTTGCACAATAATAATAAGATTCTAATGATATAGAAAATTAACATCGTTTAAACACAATTATTTTCGTATATTTGTTGTAAGTTATTTAACGTCAGTAAAGTGCTTATATAAAACAAAAAAAAGTAAACAAATCATCTTATTTGAATATTTGTCACATTAATAAATTACAAAGTATATACATATATAAACAAAGAAAAAATACAAAATACATTGATTCTGTAATAAAAACTTTAATCTTTGTAAAACTTTTGCAAAACCGTAATTTAGTAAATATACTAGAACGCAACTTTACTAACTAACTTTTTTTTTGCCAAAAAAACCCTAACGGTGCATTAATTTATAGTAGTTGTAAAAAAATGATTATAAAACATAAGTTCATTAACATTCTTATAAACGCAAACCATTAAAGAAATTATGTCTTTACCATGGATTTATAGGATACAAATATCCCTTTTTTAATAAAGCAAAGCTTAAAGGTACCTTTACATGTTTTTTTACTAAGGATTAGTTGCTGCTGTATAATTGTTAGATTGTGCGGTACGCTTACATAGAATTTTGTTTAAAAAATAGCCACAAAGTTTTGTGGTTGTATACGCGTATTGCAGGCGTTATATGCATAATAAAAAGGTTTTTACACGTTAAAGAGCAGTAGTTAAAAGTCTTATATACTTACTTAATGAATCTATTTTGCCTGGTAACTATGTATTTAAAAAAAATTATAGTTACACGTAATATTTTTTTGATATGCACCAGACTAACAATGAAGGTTGTTCAAATAAAATTATTTCCAGCATTGCATTTTAAATAACTTAAACTAAATGAATTGAAATATACATTAGTTAATACTTTTTCTTATACAATTTTACGTAAAAAAAACAAACCTTAAGTAAAAATTCATTACAGGAGAATACAGTATATAAAAAAAGTACACGGTAACAAAAAAGTTATTTTTGTTAATTTTCTGGCCAAAGCACGATATATTTTGCATGTAAAATTTGTAAAGTATCTTCTACTAATATTTATGATATTGCATTTTTTACCGTTAAACAAATAAGGCTAAAAAAAGTATATGATGCGAACATTTTAATAACTAGAAATGCGTTGCTGTAAATAAACCAGATAGTAATTCAACTAGTATTAATCATCCGAACGAACGTTTCTTTTATAGATAAAGCATTTTTATAAAGCAGTTTGGTCGAATTTTTTGTAAATGGGATAAACTAAAGTGGCACCATGATGTTGCACTAAGTGCGTTCGTATGCTATTATATAACAAGCTAAGATTTACCTTTATGCAAGAAAAAAAGCAAAATATACGTATATTCTTACAACACCTTTTTTAAAATCTAAAGCTAACTGCGAACTTCTAAAAACATCAAATTGTGTCAATCTAAATTTATCACACGAATTAACCATATTTACATGTTCTATGGGCCGGACCTAAATAAAATTAGCCCGGCAGAAGGTCGGGCGGCCCGTGCTAGGGCATTTTCAGGCGGGATTTTTTTTCTGGGCTCCCCCTCAGCCTTTGATATTGGTAGTTTTGACATCATAAAATTTCTGAAAAAAATATTTGTAATTTTTATTATTTACCATTTACCATTTCATTACACATATATGTGTAATAGCCATGAGACCAAAAATATTGAAATTACACATATATGTGTAAATTCCCGGCACGAAAAATACTGCCATTACAATAAATATGTGTAATGCCTCAAAACCTAAAACAATTACAATAACAATATATGTCTAACGACCTGAGCACAATTTTTTACAGTTTCACATATATTTGGTATGGCCTAGAAATCAAATTTTTGTAATTACACGTATATGTCTTATGATATAGAACTTGTTTACCAAGCAAAAAACACGTGTATATGTGTATATTATAAATTAAAATGACAAAGAAATTACATTTATGTGCATAACCGTTTTTTATAATCCAGTAAAAATCACATATATGGGTATAATCTATGACCAAAGCTGTTAAAAAAAAACATATTTTTGTATGATTGAAAATATACGTTTATCGAAAATCTTATATATGTGTATGATATGGGTGTAAACATACAAAAAATACAAATTAAAGTATACTAAAATATCAGAAAAGATCATTAATTACAAAAATACATATATTATCGAAACAAGATCTGTTAAAAAAGGTGCCTTTCGACCGTACCGTTTCCACCAAAAAGCAACATATATAAATTCCTAACAAAAAAAACAAATAAGTTAACAAAAGGATGCTTTTACGACTTTGCCCTTTGTAGAGTAATTTATGTGTTTGTTTATTATTTTTTTCCAACTTTCATCATTTAAAATCGCCAACAATGTATTCCCGTCAAAAAAGAAAGCTAGATAAATTTATGATTCTTGGTTACAACTTTTAGTTTTTTTTGTTTGGTCTCCTCTAAATTTGCAAAAAATGTTAACTGGTTAAAAAAGCATAATAATTTTGTTGCTATGTCTGGCTTTTGATTTAAATCTCACTTAAAGCAAACGATTTTACATTATTGTTTAGCTGAGTAATAAAAATTGCATATATATTGATTTTATTAATTTTTGTAAACTTTGTTAAATTATGACTTAGAAAAGTCGGCATTGCAACAATCAATATAAAAAGTTTTCTTCTCGATGGACTTACAATCAACCCTAAGTGTTATAAAAATCTTCTGATGGAGCGATGGAGCCTTTTATACGATATGTGTTCATTTCTAATCTTAAAAACTTAAAGCAAATTCCGTTTGATGGCTCTCAAAATAGATAAACACTCTTGCATACGCTATTTTCTAGAGTAAATCGTATTTCTTAATCTAATTTAATGCAGTGATATGATTTGAATAAAATTCATCCCCCAATTATAAAATCTTTACTGTTTTATGTTTTATGAGGATTATATTTATTGTTACAATTTAAATGTGAGAATTTAGATCGTACAATGCGTTTATGTTTTCTTGTTTTTCACAAGTACAAAATTTAAGCTTCTTGAATCATGGATTTAAAAAGCTCGAAATTAGAAGGATATCAAGGTGCGTTTTGTATTTATTTTTAATTACAAATAATTCTTATGCAATATCTTATGTAAATTTGCACAGCTTTTTTTTCAGCCCGAAAAAAATTGAGATTTTAAATCTATTAAAAAGTTGATGATTTATCGAAAGTACTGCTGAAATTGCAGGATAAATTTTACTTGAAATGTGGCGAACGGCCATTTTAAATCTATGTAAAATACTAACAAGTTTTTCTAGTTACTCATAATCAGAATCAATTAAATAAGCTAAAAGAAATAATTTTCATAATTTTGTACGTACAAATGTAGGCGCTTCTTTTTGCTCTAAAAGCGCGTTTTTATATACAGATCGAATTCCAACGGGTGTCTATATCTTGCATAAATACATCCACAGAAAACGGATTTTTTTTTTTTGGAACTGGTGCAGAATTAAGAGGACGTGAACTATGCTTAAAGAAACTCAATACTCTACGCAATATCGCTGTAATTCAATAAGCCCAAAATGATGATATGGATGCTTTATAATTATTTGATCTAGACGCAAGTAATGTAACACTTTTTATTTGTTCATTTAGCATAGCTTAATCGATATTTGGGGACTATCGTGTGCAGGACCTGGCAAAGAAAATTTTGGCGTGAGCTTATGATAACAGATGTGCACCAAATAGCAATTAAAACAATATTTTTATATTGAGTACAGTATTTTTTGACCTAAAAAAAAAGTCAAACTGCGCAAATTTGTCGCACATTTTGTATATAGATAATACTTGCTTTTGCAAATGATTATTAACAACAGCACCAAAAAAGCAAAATGTACATTATCCGCGGCTTCAAAGTTGCGTATCTATAAATGTAAGAAAAAATCAGTAACTTTTAAAGAGGTTTTTACAAGCAAACATCCTATTACATTTTCTTAATTTGCACTAAGTTAAAAAACACATTTTTGATATACTTTTAAACTTTTTTTGAATGATCTGAAGTATCTTTTTTATGGATTACGCGTTTTAGAAGTTTATAAAAAAAACATTACTTGCATAAAAACATTAAACAAGCTCGCAAAAGAAAAAATACAAAAAACGTAACTGCAAGTAGTATTTGTTTCTAAAGTTACACTTTTTTTTATATTTCAAAACAAATTCTATACATATTTTATTAAAACCAAAAAATAAAAAAATGCCATTAAAATTTACAACACGGCCTAAAATACTATTTTTTTAACAACAAAATTTCACACTAAAAAGCTGTGTTTACAAAGACATTTTCTATGCTAGAGTTTAATTTTCTAAAAAAAATAAAAAACAGTAAGGCTTTTGTATTAAATTTACACTATTATTTATAAAAAATGGGCATCTTACGTACCTTTTGCATCTTAATTAACCAGATTATATACTGTTGTAAAAAATAGAACATTTTTTCCGCAACTAATGAAGATAAGTGTTGGGACTAGAATCTACAATACACAGATTCCGCCCATTCCGTAGATTCCAAACTAAATGCAAAATCAACTTCTTATATAAGGTTTGAGTAGTGCAAACGATAGATATCGCCGAGATACGTCGTTTGCGCATAAATTTGAGTTTTATAGGTATATGGCATTGGTTTTAATGCTTAGCTGAGATATCAAAAAGGTGACATTTGAAATATGACACCTTTGATAGGAAAAAACATTAGATTAGAGTGATTGATGTATCATTTTTGAAAAAAAAATGTGTATAAATACACAAGCGAATAAAAAATATAATCTTTTAAAATGGTTAAGACAAATAAATCAAAAGCTTCCAAGCCCTCTTCCAAAAATAAGTTTAACAATTTTGATACAGCGGTATACCGAATTTTACAGCAAAGCCCCGCCCAACTTTTTTTTTGTTAATTAGACCGCCTTTTCGCCAAGTCAAGATATTTTTAAACTCGATTTTAGTACATAGGTGTATGTTTTTCATCAAAGTTCGTAAAAATATTTTGTGTGTTTTACTTATTTATAATTTCGGATAACCTTTTTAAGTTAAACAGCTTTACTATAATTTTTTTAGTAAATACTATTAACAGTGGTCTATAAAGCTTAAAGTACAACTTACCTCATTTTTTCTTTTAAGAATTACATTTCGTATTTTTTTGTGTAAATGCATATTGTTGTGTAAGAAAAAATATTCTTTGTATGCGAGAAAGCACTGCATATAAAATATTCTACGTGGTCATAAAAGCGCTATTATATATGGACTAAAGACTCAAAAGACACGAACACAACAAAATAACATTACTAAATTAATTTCCAATAAATGTTCGAAAAGAAAAAAAACACCATATCTCATATATTTTGTCTAAGTATAATCCATATGTATAAATATCCGTAATTAAATGCCAAATACGTAAACACACTTTAATTACAATGACAACGAAAAACCAAAAAAATAACAAATCGCAACCATCATTCTTTGACTGATTTCAGACGACGCAAAAATTCATTACATACCTACATGAGTTGTTTTAATTTTTTTTTATAAGTAATTTGTTTAGTGCCGGCAATAATTTGTTATTAATATACAAAGAACTGCAAGATTTAAGTTTCTTTTTGTATTCCATATGTAGTATTTTAAACTTATTTTACTTATTATTGTTCTTTTCAGTTAAACTGACGTGGTTTTTTGACCTAATATATTTCAGCAAGTTTGATATGCAAAAGTAAATGATCTCGAATCGAAGTTCTGGCATTTGGTACATTTATATTTTTCTTTAGCGTGTATATTAGTTTATTTGATAAATATTTTAGAATATAATAGTGACATGATTTTATTGTGTTATAAGTTTTTGATTAATTGCTTTATTTGAAAATACATAATACTAGATAAAAAACTTGTTTATTTTATTCTAGAAAAAAATTAAACAATGTTTTTCTTGTTATAAACGTGACAAAGAACTGTTAGATAAATACAGACGTTTTTATAGTTGGCTTTTGTAATTATTTTAGTACGATAAATATGTGTATAATTATCATTCTACATTCATTAGTATAGTAAAAGTACACGTATGTATATAAGTGTGTTTACTTCATTGACGCGGCATTTTTCCGACGCTTTATTACTTACATAAATTTAACATCAATCTACAGAAACGTTTAATTTTGCAGACATTAAACCCGGGATTTACACTATATTTTAAAATACAGTTAAGTCCTTTATACTTTTTTTTAGTGCGGGTAAATCTGTTCGAATAAGTATCTGTTACATAAGAACTTTACAACTATATTAGCCATATTTTTTTGTGGGCCAGGGGCAATGGCTTGCTGGTCACCCTATGCGCTAGAGATGGCAAAAAGTCAGGACTTGTATAATTGCTGTTTCCAAACACGCAAATTATATATGTGTTTTTTTTTTAAAATAAATACAATACAAAATATACCCAGTTTAACTTCCTTTACTACAAACTATTTAAATATTCACGATGGAAAAATTTCTGAGGCATATTTTGAACAAACTAGGGTCCTACAAAAAACATAAATCCTAGCCAATAACCCTTTGCCCCCCGCTGATAGGCCCTTTTTGTCAGTTACTTCAATATATTTTGCCTTTAACTTCCACTTTGATATAGCCTTTTGGAATTTTGTACAAAATTAATAGCAACATGCCTCTCAGGTAAAAAAATATGTGATATCAAATTTTTTTTCTTTTTTTATTCAACGTTCATACAATGCGCAAGTGTTTTTCCAATATGATTCGTAGATGTACTCGTACACGAGTCAGTCAAAAAACTGTCATTTTCACTTTAATCGTATGATTTCTTTTAATAGATTTAGTATCTAGATAAAACATCGGTAATAAAGTACCTTTAAAATTCTTCCTAAATGCATTTTAAATTACGGATCTAATAAATATGCAAACTTACTGAAATATTTCATTTAAAAATTTTCAAAGGTAATTTTTCTCATATTATTAGTTTTCATAATATTTCTTCTATGGTTTCATGTGTCAAAGGGTTCCTCAGTTGGTTTAGTTAGAGCATTCCTTTCTTTGTGAGTAGTGTTTATATGGTAAAGCATAACTGGTTTTTGGACATCTAAGCTCAGTTCAATTCCACATTTACATTTTACATTATTTTTGCCATTTTTAGTGAAAAAACATATGTTTTACTTCTCTTGCTTTTTTTTCTTTTTTTTCATCACATGCTAGTAAGCAGTTTTCAAAGTCTTAATCTTCTGCGTTTATAGTACATTTGTTTTTATAATTCATGTTTCTTGCTTCGTATGAATGTTCGAAAAATGAAAAAAAAGGAAAAGTTGTATCTGTGTTTGTCATACAATTATTCTGTTACTAAATTAGAAAAAATATGAAATAAAAATGATGTTGTGCGTTTAATGTAGTGTTGTCGGATTCATTCGACAAGGGGTTTTTATTTTGCTAATACCCATAAATTAAAACAATGTTTTTATTTTTATTGGTTCTTTCTGACACATAAGGGGTAGTAGCTCAATTGATAAGTCAATACAAAACAATTAATTAAATAATAATCAATATGACAAAGTTGTTACCCAGCCCAGAAAAAAACATGTCCGATATAACACATAAGAAGATATGGGATCCCTCGCTAGATAACGCCTTAGTTGGTTTTCAGCACTACCTTAGGACGGTTAGTTGACAAAAAGGTAAATTCCCGTTCGGAACAAAAAAATGAAAAGTTAATGACTCGTCAGACCGTATTATATATAAAATTTATATTGGACGATAAAAAATAATCAGTAAAAAATGCCGAGATTTCTACAAGGCAATTTTGATATAATAAAACAATAAAACTCGCCTGTATTGCATTGAAAATCTTAGTTTAGAAAAACATCCGGCTAGCCTAAGTAGTTTAAGATATGACAAGCTATAAAATCAAATTCAGTACAGAAGAAAACTTAGTTTTACAAAATATTACATACGTTGTAGACAAAGACGGGCATTTGAATATTTTAAAAAGAATTTTCTCATTTTTTTGGTTATGGCTTGAGAATATTCTCGCCTCATGATTTGGGAATTTCTATTTGGTAGCTTTTTTATTGATGTCTGATTATTTTGTCAGTCCATAACTTAACAAAAAATCAAAAAGTACTATATAAAACAAAAATCTGTTAATTTTATGAAAAAAAGAAAACGTCATATGTAAGTTTACCTTTTTAAGGAAAATATATTCGTTATATTTTTTTACCTTCAGTATTAAATCTTGTAACCGTATACGACTTTTGTACCAATGAACTTACTGAAAGTTCAAAATATAAACTGACATTGTTTTTCCTGCTTAACAAAAACAGTATAATTTTCCTAGAAATAAAAAAAAAAAAACTGGTTTTATATAATTACAGCACATGGTTTTAAAGGTTAAAAAAAATGTTAATGCAAAGTAAAAAAAGAATATTAAGTATTTTAGTACTAAAAAACTACTTTTTTCTTTTATTAGTTATATAAAAAATACTATCTGCCTAATATTTTTTTTTTTCACGTAAAAAACACTATTATTTTACAAACCCTTAAATTACAATAATTACTTTGGGAACAATTAATTTGGCTTTTTTTAATATTCTTTCACACATAAAAGTGATAATAAAGTTTAAACTGCGCGCTTATATCACAATAATAAAAAAAATATATAAAATGAATTTCCAGGTATTTTGTACAGAATTAACGTGTTTTTTAATATGGTTCTGTAAATATAACTCCCTCATCTGTAATATATATATATATATATGGTGCATATGTATTAATACACGATCCATTAAAACATGATACTTGTACCGTAAGCAACAAAACACAATATATGGCAGTGTTAAAATAACCTTATATTCTAGAAACGTAATTTTTTCTTGCAAAAAAGCATAATAGAACGTAAATATAAATATATTTATTTTTGGATGATCATTTCAAAATTCATAACAGTTTTTTAAACACACTCATTAAATATAAACTTAATTTGAATAAATGCATGATATCACAAAAACAACATTTGTTGTCATTCTAGTTATTGTTCAAAAAAACTAACATCAGTTTCCTGTGTTGAGACAGACTTCAAACTTGCTAGAAACATAATTTTATAACAAAAAAACGGTTTTAATTGAAACTCACGTATAAATGTTTATATATTACGTGGCATTCTATATCAAAAAAGTATTTTTTAGATTTTATTATTAAATCATAGCAGTTGAACCTAAAATTTATATAAAAATTTTTTTTTGTTGCCCTACGTAAAAAAACTTAGTTCGACATGTTGTTAAATACAAAAACTACAGGTTAATTTATAAAAAGCTATAAAAATAAAAGTACTAAAAAAATGACGCTTCTTACGCTTATAAAAGACATAACTATATACAATATTTTTTTTTTGTATAATATTTTGTGATTTTATTCACAAAAAAATTATTGTAGCGAAAAATTTTTGTAAAAGATTATTCCATTTATTACCGTTACCGCGTATATTCTCGAGCATATGTTCTCGAATACTACACATATTTTGAAAAATATAAATCTGCTCATCCCTGGTTGTATCAGATGCATAAAAAAGCAGATCACCAATTTAATTAGACCTTTTTTTTGCTCCTTTTAATTTCAATTTATCTTAGTGTCATTTTTTCGCAAAAAAACCTAAATAAACCAAAAAAATTGATAAAAAAAATAAAACCAGCGTTTAACAAATTTGTCGCGCGCCATAATCATAAAATGTGCCATTTCTTTCACGGACATACGTAAACAGCGTTTAGCACAAATTTTAAAATGTGGAAATTAATATTGTAAAGCAAAAAATAAACAATATAAATAGAATTGCCTTGCAAACAGATAAAATAAAAATAACTTAAGTTTAGTAAAAAAAGTTAAAAATTTTTTATAGCAAAGTAAATTTTTTATTTTATATAATTATTAGCGAAATACTTATCAGTTCTTCTTTGCGTTTTACGTGTATGATTTATCTTTTAAATTTGCTATTTTTTGGCCTTATGTCAAAGAAATGGCATATGTCACGATAATGGCGCGCGGCGAAAAACTACTTTGTCAAAAAAAATAAAAAGCTTTTAATTACTTTTTTTAAAAAACATAACCGCTTTTTTAAGCAACTTTATGGCAGTTCTTTTTCATACAGTTGCATTGTATTGCATAAGCATATCTGTAATAATGTAATCCGCAATTAAAGTGCCCAAAAAACAGTTTAAATTCTCAATTATCTTGTTCATAAGTTTTATATTTAGGTCTACTATTTTTTTTCTTTTTCTTCGATTCCCGTATTAATGTTTTGTAAATTTTCTTTTTTTAAAACAAAAAGTAGCTCTTTATAAATTCTGCAAAACATACATGTTTCTGTAGTATTGCTTAGTTCATTATTGAGCAACTGCCAAAACCTGGCTAAAATGTGTGCAAGTGCTAAGATGTTTTTTGTGCATCTAGTGGCCGTTTAGTCTCACATGATAAACTGTATTTTTTGTTAAAGAGTGGTTATATAAACAACAGCTTTACATAAAAAGTATGTTTATTAAAGAATGTAGGTGGTAAAAAAAGTATTGAATGCAGTTGAGATTTTTATCAAATCCCGTTAATTCTTACGGTACTTTTTTATTAGTAAAACACAGGCTAAGAATACCAATAAAACATATTTGGCACACGAAGCAAAACTTCATTGTGTAATTTCAGTCGATCAGCTTTTAGGTATTTTTGCTACATCGTTTTACCAGATAAATAACATATTGATATATAAAGCATGTTTTAATGCACCTTCAATACTCACTTTAGTTACTTAAAACAGCATCTTAAGTTTGGCAGTTACGACTTTATGACGCGTTTATATAATAAATTTGTTATTTCGGTATTAATTATATGTAAACCAAGAGCATTTCTATTCTCAGGACCATCTTAAAAATGTAAATGAAACAGGATTTTTCTTAAGTACATGGTTATGCTATGTTTTAATTACAAGTTGGTGTTTTTCTACTACATTAAGTGATTAAATCTTCGTGGCTACTACAAATACAAGTCATTATATGTAAAAAAGTTATAAATAACAATATTTGCTAACCGTAAAACTTGCATAACTAAATTGCACGTTTATGTTATGGTGCGCACAGTAACATAGTTCACACCTACGCTTTTAAACGTATATACAAAGCAATTGTAACGTCTTTTGACTAAGTATGTGCATTTATCTGTATATGGTCATATTTGCGCTGTGTTGTAATAATATTTGTAAAAACATAGTATCTGGCATAGTTTTAATTTTTTTATTACGCATAGCATCCGATATTTTCCAAAAAGCCGCATTAAATTTTTCATTTTTTTTCTTCGAAATATTTGTTTAAAAAATTTTCAGTAGACTTTTCACCCAGAACCTTTAAAAAAATTTATAATGACTAAGCAGAATAAATCATTACCAACAGTATATCCAACCTGTATAGAAGAGTTTGTATTTTTTTTTTTGCAGAAAAAAGATGTACTGTAGATTTTTCACGTCACTTGAGCGTCTCTAGACCAGTGCTCTAGTTGGTGTATTTTTTTATATATTTTGAAAATTATATTTATGTTTCCTTAAGTGCATTCTGTGTGTGTGACAATATATCGCCACCGTGATTTTTTTAAGGTTCTTTTTTCAGTTGCTGACTTGTAAAATAGCCTTTTTTTGCCTCATTGCAAAATAATAATTATAATGATATAATAATAACTTGCTTTTTTGTGTATACCTCTGTGAAAATAATCTACGTAATATAAAAACTTTTTAGTTTTTGTAATAATTGAATTATCGCTTCTATTTATCAATTAGATAAATTAAATTATTTTGCAAAAACATTTTAAATTTAGACTCTAAAAGGCAGAAGCAAGTATACGTTTTTCGGGCTCCGGAAGCGCTTTTATTTTTTTGGGCCCCCTTCAAAAAAAATACTACAAACGATGTAACGCAATAATGAGCGCCTAATGGTATTTTTTTGGCTTTAATATGCATAAAATCTATAAAATATGCTTGTGGTTAGATAATTGGTATATCTTTTGTAATTAAAATCATATAAACACTGCTTTTTCGCTTGCAAAAATTTGTATACGTTTTAATTTGCTCTTATATTATAAAAATGTTCTGACCCGTACTTGTTTGAACAAGCAATACTTTTTAAAAATTTAATATTAATACGGCCGAAAATGAACTAAACACATTTAGTAACATTTACTAAAATAACCGATAGTAAAAGTGTACCTTCGAATACAACTGGGATAATAAGTACGATTTACACAAAAAAAGTCTTCTAAAGGTTAAGATTTTATCTTTACTTAGAATTACATATTTAAATACATTAAAAAACGCAGATGTATTAACCGGGTTTGTACAGTGCTACATTGCCCTAAGCAACTTTGTTTTTTTATCTATTCTATGTACATTTTTTTTAATCCCATGTTAAAAAAAATTTCCGTACTAAAAATATAGTTTTCTACTAAATAACATATATTTGTGTGCATTTTTGTGTAATTGCTTTTTCATGCGCGCTAAAAAAAACCTGTTGTTTTAAAATTGTTGATCCGTCACTATGCGCAAAAACACTATGTGAGAGCTCAGCGCATTTTAAGACACTAATTGGATACCTTACGTTTTTACATACGTGTTAATGTATATTTTGTGAATTTTGTCTATGATATATATATTATCAATTTATTATTTTTGTTTTACTCTAAAGACTTACTGTTGTTATACATAATAAAATTGCAATTATTAGTATAAAATGATACATGTCAACATTTGATTTAACATAAAATAAAAAATTTTTATTTTAATAAAAAAAACAACGACTTTTGCTGTAAGTTTGCGTATATACAAAAGACTCTTGTTAAATGTATGTCAGTGCATTTACTGTTGATTTTGAACTAAAATAACAGGTTTTTTTTGCTGTTAATGGCTTTTTGTAGTTTTTTTTTTGCACGTTTATATGTAAAACATTTTACTTGTTATATCTTATTTTTGCATTGTGCGTATAGTCTATCTGTTATAAGAAAAAGCAGCCGGTTTGTTTTGTGTGTCTTTACTTTCAACTATTATTTTTATTTTCTTTTTGCGAAAATCATCTCATAGTATTCACTTCAAAATATTTTCTTATAAATGGGGTCCCCTTTGTTTGGGGAACCCGGACACATGCTTCCATTGCCATCATTCGGACTCGACTCTGTCTATTAGTATCATGTAGCTGCGCATGCAAATTATTCCTTATTGTAAGCCCCTGGGTTGCCATAACCAATACTAAGTCATTAACGTTAATATATGTATCGCATAAAAAAACAAAACTCGTTTGTCTTTTCCCTGTCACATTTTTTTAGTGCCATCAGCAGTCTCCTTCGATTCGTATATCTTCGACGGCGTTAAAAAATTTCCCATTTGTTGCTGTAAGACTTCAAACGTGCCCAGATTTGTCACTGCTGACATTTATTACCTGCAAATCGCATACTATGACTTTTCATTACTATATTTTGAATCGTTGTTGTTGTCTAAAAAATCTTTTTAACTTTATATTGTTAAAAAATTCTTTACTATTTTTTCGATTTCTGTTTGTGTGTAAGCCATACATTGTAAGGTAATAGTGTGCTTTCTGCATTTCTTTCTATATTTTTTTTAATCAAATGTATGCAAAAGTCGTAATGCCCTTATCCATGTAAATTTCACGTGCTGATAAGTGTTTTTAAGTGCTTAATCTACCTAATTACTGCGTTGGAAGGATGATTGTAAACATATATTTCTGTCGTATAAGATAATTTTTTTACTTTCATGTATTACCTATGTTTTTCTTTTTTTGCGACATCCTGCTTTTATTGTCTGTGCTGATTGCTAGTTTTTACTTTTTTGTTTCCCTCTATTGGGCTAATTTTCTGTTGCATTTTGTAGGCAGTTAAAACAAAAATTAAATTATTCTTAGCATTGTTCAAGTTTAGCCTTATTAACTCTGTTAAAGCTTCTCATTGTGGCTTTCCGCATTCCATCTTAATGTAATTTTTTCTAGTTTTTTTAAATGGTTTTTAACAATACTCGTCTTGTGTGTATCATTTTCTTTTAGGTTTATCCTTTCAAAGTGTCTTTCTGGTTTATCTCTTTTTTTGTCTAGTAATGCGTAAAACTTTTTCGGCTATGTTTTTAGTGTTCATTCTAGTATTTTTTCGGTTAAACTTTTACTTTTTACGTTTTATAATGTTGTATTGTCAGTATTTAAGAGTACTATCAATATGGTCTTGTTTGCTTGAATCCTTATTTTTTTAATAGTTCCTGTCTTAGGTATATCTTTTTGTATGCTTAAAAGAAATACAATAAACTTTTTGTAGTTCTGTCGCTAATATTCTTTTCGCCGTAATTCTTTCACATTCCAGTTATATATCGATCGCAGTTCGTTGTTTCTATTGTATAGTGCGTATAGTATTTTCGGCCATCGAATACATTAGATTTGTTTCATAATACTGTAGATTGTCGTTGTGCATTTGCTTGTATAGTTTTGTGTAGTATTTGCATTACCTAAACAACTTCTTATACGCATAACCATTTTTTACAACACTATGCGTGCATGCAGATTTTTTTATATTTAGGAATAGCATTTTGTATTAGGGTTGCTGTAGATTTGCACTATTTAATACTGTGTTTTTGTATCATTCCATGTACCATCCCTAAAGTACTACGCAGTGGGTCTTAGCTCTGTTTGTTGCGACATCTATAGTTGTTTTTTAATACATGTTGCGTTACATGTATTGCCTATTCCTACAATGCCGTTTATGCTAGTGACTTCTTCTTTATTGGCTGGGCTTTGCAGCGAAACATGACATCAATGCTACCACATTATGAAAGTAAAAGCGCTATCGGCCCTTGTGCCGTTTTCTTATGCAGCCCTTTAAATTGCTGCTTTAAAACTTACATTTTGTTATCGCTGGTAACCAAAATTCTCCTTTCTATCTCTTGAATGCCTTTCTGGTTTTTTGGTATGGTCAATGTTTACCTTGCACAAATATGTGTCGTTTTACTGTATTTTATCGGTTATGGGCCGGTCTGGTCTAACTGTGGGTTAGTTCTTTTCTTATGTAGGTACTGAATTGGCATGATATTGCTGTAACAATTCTCTGGCCGTGGTCTAAACTCTTCTAGGTAGTAGTATACGCTTTTCATATTCGCCCAGAGGTTATGTTAATACGCCGGGTCTTCCCTTGCAAGACGCTGGTCTTCTCTGGTTGAGATCTAGTCGTCTCTGGTAGTGGTAGGGATACCTGTCTTTAGTTCCGACATACATGTGCGTTTTAAGTCTGAGTCCGGGTTACCATAGCAATTTTATGTTAAACAAAGACCATGCAACTAAACGTTCAAAAACATTTGTACGAAGTTTCGTGCATTTTATTGACATAAAAACAAAAAAACAAAACATATGCATATGCATGCGCATGCAAATTTACTTTTTGATATTATTTTTACGTACAAAATACAGTTTGAGGTCAACCGAAACGGTTTGTCGTGCCAGAGACCCGACTAAAAAAGTAAATCTGGCACAACCCTTAGTAGTAGTCTGGTTTAAAGTCGTGGTCTAGTCTGATCTATCTACGGCCTATCTTTTTCATATTGCATGCATTGACTTACAGTACCGGTTTGGGGTATATACAGCATTGTTAGGGTTGTGGTAAGAAGTGTTCTGTTTTTTTCGCCTGACCTTTTTTTTGTCGCCACATTGTAGCCGCTATATAGGCTGTGACATAAAAACGTACGGTTATTTTTACGTATTCATGTATGCTCGATTCATATAAGGTCAATAAATATACACCAAAAATACAAGAATCAGTATATACGTCAAGTTCTTTTATAATCAAGCTGTTCTTAGTTAAAGGATTATGTGTCTCCGTCAAAAAATTGTGGTCAACTATAGTTATTTGCTGGTTTTATGAGCGCGTGAGTTTTTTTTTTCATTATATACAGGACAACAGCTGCTACTAGAAAAAACCCTATTTATCCTAAACCAGGACCTCTTGTTACCAAAGGCGAAGCCAGGATCTATTTGACCAGGGCTAATCAGTGTTTTTTTAAAGAATTTGGCATACAAACACAATTTAAATTGACAAAAATCATAATTATTTACTAATAAAAAATTTCAGTTCAAAATTTGTTAATTAGGTTTTTTTGTCAAAAAAATCTCTGCTTAACAAAAGAAGTGTTATAGACAGATCTAAAAATTTTTTTAAGGGGTGGATCCCTTCCCCCCCCCATCTTCCCTGCCCTTGTCCTGGCTACGCCACTACTTGCGAAAAAAGGTCTGCATTAGCCCGGCCCGGCTCTGCTCGTTTCTTAATCTTATTTATTTAAGTTACCCGGACCGGCCCGCAAATACCCGAAACAACCTGAAAATATTTTAATAGATTTTAATTAATTTTTAGCCGAATTGAACAAAAAAACCTTCAAGCTATAAATTGATTTACGAGAAAAAAAACAAATACACATAATTCTAGTATGTTAAATGCAG
>JAQFYM010002754.1:0-21794 GCA_034694785.1 Agrenia bidenticulata
CTCACAATGTCTGTTACTCTTTTTACTTCATAATCTAACATTGCTTTTTTAATAACTAGTTGAATCATGTGTGCTGCACATTTTACACTATAAAAATTATCACCTTTCTTCGCCAGGACCACATTACTTGCTGAGTATGAACCAACCATAAATTTTATTTTGTAAATTCCACTCTGTGATTACCGTATCAAATTTCTCCTGAATGTTTACTGCAGTATGACTTTCTGGTATCGATTTACGTGCTAATAAAAATGACGTAAGTGATTGCTTAGGAGAAATGTAGTGTGCCGATATGGCCATATAAGATTCATTTTTTCCACTTGTTCATGTATCAGTCGTAATTCCTAGATAATTAATACTTTCCAATTTTTTCAATAAATTGTTTTTATGAGTGGACTACATTTTAGGCAGGATTCCACTTGTAAAAACTCGTCCAGAAGGTTTCAAAATCTGGATCTAGTTTGTATAAAAAAAGCTTAAAATTTTTTGATTCTAAAAATGACAATGGTAAATTATCTTCTACAATTAATCTATATAATATTTCTTTTATGGAATCATTATTTTCAGTTTCCCATAAATTATTTTCGACATCTTAAAGCTTTTTATGATATTTTGATATGTGATTTAACATCCCAGTAGTTGACCCATTATACTTCATTTCATAACCACAAAGCGTGCACTGAACATTTTTATCCTGTTTTTTCTTAAATTTGGCCCAAGCTTTGCTTCTCTTTCTTCTAATTGATGTTAGCGTAATATTACTATGATTTTTAGCAGAACAACTCTTCTTTTCAGCGTTGCCTATATTTATAGTAACAAAATCCATGGCTATTATTCTGCAGTATAGTTTGTGGCGGTTTTTTTTTATGGCAGTCGAATCAGATTTAGTTTAATTTTGGTTATAGAAAATTGAATGTTCTGGTATTATAATGGAAAAATTTAAATCATTAAAGCTAGAAGGGTATTCTGTATAATAATCTTTTTTTTTATATTTTGTAATGATTTTATAATCATTTTCTTTGTTCTTTGCATCTTTGTCATTTTTTCTTTCTGGTGTCATGAAAAGAGGGGCTATAATAATTATTAATAATATCGATATATATTAAGAAGAAAATTATCGATATTGCTTTATTAATACCCAGCCCTAATATATATATATGATTGCAATACTTTTCCATTTTTTTATATATTCTTTAAGCCATAGACATTTATTTTGTACAAATTTTGTACGAAATATACGGCTGAACTTCTAAAAAAATGTTACTTTGCTTGTTTTGTTTTTTTATTTTCTAAAGTAAAAATTGGTTTTACATAAGGCATAAAAGCATGCATAAGCGAATTCTAATGAAAAAGAAAATGTTTTTTACTAAGTATCATGTTTTTTACATTTATCAATGATATTTTTTGTTTTAAACTTCGTTGTTACAACAGAAAATATATTTTACATAACAAGGCCTTCTGCACAACTTTTTTATACGTAGCGTAAACTTACACTTTTATATATTTAACTAATAATAAAGTAGGCAATTCCTTTTCGCGCAAATAATACACTGCATTTTGTAAAAAGAAAAGCAATAATAAAATATGAAATCCCAGTAGATAAATTTAAACACAAAAAAATATAACAACGAGAAAACGTACGCAGTAACAATTTTTGCTGCAGATAAAAAATATAAAACTTTTAATTTTTAGACTAAATTTTACATTTTGACGTTTACAAACAGCATATGAAATATTATAAATACATAATAATACAAAAAATAACGAGAAAAGTGTATGACCTGTCTAGGATTCATCTTGAACGAACTTATGCAGTAAAAAAGTAGTCGCATCCAAGGTTTTGAAACTATCGTTAAAAATAAGCATGTAAAACTTAAAAGAGAAGCTGGTAATATATTCTGATAAAAGAAGGAATTACTGTAGTTTTTCTTGACGTTTTTTATAAGTATTTATTACATATATAAATTTCAAAAAAAAAAAAGATTGGGTGTGCAAAATTTACATGATAAAAATTTTCTGTTATTATGGACATTTTGCGATAAAGATATATTATCTTTTTGTAAGTTAATACTGCGAACTATATGTTTTATTAGCATCTGAAAGATAAAAATTGACAGATATAAAAAATATTAAGTTTTTTATGTTTTATGCACGTGGCTGTATTTTGTACATTTTTTTGATTGATAATATGCATAAAAATACATTTTTACAGTGAAAAGTGAATTTTCCACATCGTTGTTTGTAAAGATTCGCAATGTATCGTACAAAAATTTACTCAAATGAATGTATAAAATGTTTATGACAACTCATAAGCAACAAAAATATGACTTTGAGTATTTATTTTATTTTGGCATTATTAAAAATTCGTTAAAAACCAATGTTTGATTTTTCTTATTAGTAAAAAAACACAATAAAAATTAAAATATGCTTTATATATATAAATTTATGGAATTTAATTAATTCAAAGATCCAGTTTTTAATTTTTTTTATTTGACGATTTTTCACAGTATAAGCTATCGCCAATGGACGATTTCGTAAGCAAAGACAAGGATATTCTCTTAGAGATACAAATACACAAGAAAATGCGTAAATCGAAAGAATGTAAAAAAACGATTTTTAGCGCAAAACTTTTTATTTTAAAAAGTCTTCAATATTTTTATTAATTTTTTACTTTTTGATAAGACGTTAAAATCATCTAACACGATTTTTTATGAATGTAGATACTTTTGTATTAGACAAATATTTTATTAATACTAACGCAAAATCAAAAATTTGTATCTGGTTTTATGTAACATTTTTAAAAAAAGACGCATACATGCGTCATTTGGACACAAAAAATGCGTTTTTTATTTGTAGCTCTGAGATTTGACGACCAAAAAAGATTAAGCGCATTTTTTTGCGATTTTTAAAGTATTTTTGACCAAACAAAAAAAAAAAAGCATACAAAGCAAATGGTAGTCTTAACTTAGACATGCCGCATAGTTTAATAAAATTCGATATCAAGTTGTTTTGCGCTTTGCAAAATTTTTCCTGTTACTTTATATTTCAAAACAATGACAATGCAATATTTATTTATTTTTTTTTTCATGTTTTTTTGTAAAAAACAAAAAATAATTATTTATGCACAAAATACTTATGCACCCAATTTTTAGACACAAAAGTATAATCAGCCATGAACTAAAATTTTTTATTTATTTTGGTACGGATTATTTGTAAAAGTAACAAAATAAATTCCGGTTTTTAAAATACTTGCTTCAAAAAACAAATTAGTAAACAACAAGCCGTGCCATAAAATTTTTTCAATATGCATACATATACTATTATTAATTTTTATACCATTTACTTATGATAAACAAAACACATTTATAAATTCTAATTTCTGCAACACTGATTCCTTTTTATACGAATTTTTACAAGAATATTTTTAATACCCTTCATATTGACAGAATGCAAAAATACAGTAATTAAAACATAGAATACAAAATTTGAACGATATTTATGTTCTAAAACCAAAGCTTTTATCAGAATTATGTTTTGTTAGTAATGTTAAATATATCTTAATATAATTTATATAGAATAAAAAATTTATGGTTGGTTGGCAAAATGATTTTTTTACCCCCTTTTGTAATTTTTCACCCCATTTTCGTACAAAACACCCAATTTGAAAACTCGCGCCTAAAAAACATATTCAAACTGGTGTTTTTCACCCGGGTATAGATTTTTTCAAAATTTTTTGTTCAACCCGAAAATATGTACAAAAAGTAGGAAAAAAACTTTTCATTCAAAAAAGAGAAAAAACAATTAAAAAAAGAAAAAAAAAACGAATGCGTAATAAAAAAGTAAATTTATAAGAACAAAAAAGCCTAAAAAGAACAAAAAGAAAATTAATATTTTTAAAGCTAATTTCCTAGCCCAACAAAAAAAAACAAAATATGCGATATAGTAAAAATAAAAATGTAAAAAGTACAAAATATTGTTTTGCGCCTTAAATAACGTATTTTTGTTAAAGAAACTGTTGTTTTCGTTTTTAAAATCAGCTGATTTTTGTCAGGAGTGCAGTTCTTAATGTAAAAGAAGAATTAATACTATACAACAAGAATGTAAAAAAACCCCATAGTTAAATGATTAGAAATATATGACGTATAAATGACGAAGCGCAGAATTCCACAGAGCAAGAAAAATAAAAATCTCGCAAAATCTTGCAACAACACTTAATTATGTAGTTAATTTTGCTTTGAAAAACAGCTTGTCTTTTTCTCAACTTTTTTTATGCGTTTTTAATTACAAAAGATAATAAATGTACATTTTTGTTAAAAAGAGCCAGTATGTTAGAGTATGTATTTTTATGAGCCTATTTAAAGTTTTTCCGTTATTTCTACTTTTACACTTCTTTGAAACCATGCTTGCGTGCGTTACATACACCAAATTTTGCACGACTTTATGTCTGTATTTTAGTTATATTTTAATCTGACGTTATATTTATTACGAAAAATCACATTGTAGGAAAAAAATTTACTTACTTGTTTAGCGCTAAATAAAAAAATAATTTTAAAGTTATGCTGCGTATAATTCTTTTATACTTAAAAAAGAAAAACAAATATATACTTGCATAAATTTTACGTATCTATATCGAAGTTAGATTCCATACTAAAGAAAAGCATTTATTTTTCCCATCTATGTCATAAAATATATTCTTGTGGTATTTTCATTTTTTTACGCCTTTGTTACTATGTTAAAGCATTTTTTAAACCTGTCAAAAGCATTTTTCTATCTATCGTAAAAAAATCGACTAATTGCGCGTTTATATTACCAAGAAAACTTTATAATAATTTATGACGCTTGGGTTAACATTTCTCACGTCGATATATCTATGATTTGGTAGTACTTTTAATGGCTTAGATAAATCATAAAATTTTAATGTTTTTTTTATTATTACTTTTTAAAATTACTTTTTAATTTTTTTATGTATTATTTTTGCGGTTTTTACACTTTTTTATCATTTTTTTTTATTTATGGGTTGTTTTTTCTCTTTTTTGAATGTAAATTTTTTTTCCCACTTTTTGTATATATTTTCGGTTTGAACAAAAAATTCCGCAAAAATTTATACCCGGGTGAAAAACACCAATTTGAATATGTTTTTTAGGCGCGAGTTTTCAAATTGGGTGTTTTGTACAAAATTTACGTGAAAAATTACAAAACGGGGTACAAAATTACAAAGGGGGTGAAAAAATCATTTAACCTATTGTTTTTTGCTGTTTAAATCCATAAATGTCAAATTTGCTAGGTTTGCAAGTACATGTTTGTCTTTGGCTGCTTGCAAAAAAAATTGAGCATCGTATTGTAGACAGGTGTCGTGCCAACTTAGTTTAAAATTAGCATGGTTCTGGTCATAAAACAATTTATGCAACTTTTACACATATATAAATATTAAAACACCTATACGCGCCACACCTAAAACGAATAGTTAAGTTTGCAGTGATTCTCCCATTTGATATACTTCTTTTGCGTTTTAACGCAAAAATGTAATTTTTAAGCTGTAAAAACGTTCATATAATAGCAAGATTATTAGGCTTAATCTATCAACCTATATATCGTATGAGTAATGTGTTTAAAAAAGGCATAAAAAACACCATGTATGCATTCAAAACTGTTTTAATATATCTGTACACGGATGCAAATAACCAAAAAGATTTACAAACAAAAAAAAAAACAACGGGATTGATAATTAGTAGAGAAAACACGATATGAATAACTAAAAATGCACAGTTTTGCATTTTATTGCGTAATTTAGCAAAACACTTACAAAAAATGATAAAACTTAGCGTTTAAAAATTTTTTATTATCTTATCGCTGTCCCAAAATATTTTCCATAATTTTGCCAAAATTTTTCAAATATAAAGCAGCAGATTTGTTTTTGATTTGGGACATGATAGAAATGAATATAAATATAACTTTAAAATCATAGAAAAGCATAAAAAAAACACTTGAAAGCTTGAAAAAAAAGGCGCAAAACTACTAAAAAAAATCAAAAGACTAAGAAATTGCAAAATTTTAAGTAATTGTATTGCAATATCAAAGTTTGTTATATTTACATCATTCAAAATTGTGATTACCTCTAAATTGCGTTTTTATATAGATTCTGTATTTTTTTGTCTGTGAAGATAACTAATGTTAACTATTATTACCGTTGTAGTATATTTTTTACGCTATAAAAAAAGCCTTGCATTTCCCTGTGGGATAATAGGCGTTTTTACAATAATATTCGTAATTATGTAAATTAAAAAAAAAAGTTATATTTTCAATAAAAAATTTACGCAACATATTTTTTTCACGTCAGTAAAATGTAACGTATTTGCATATAGATATTCCGAACCATTTGATCAACATTTTTTTTTTTGGGAAATTTTTAATATATTTTAATTAAAAAGTCAAAAATTATTTAGATAATGAACAGCAATAATATCTAAATTTATTAAAATGCACGTTGCATCATAGTAGAAACTGTGTATACAAACGCTTTTTTTTTGTGTTAGTAAAAAATTTTGTCTATTTTTTTTATTTCAATATATTTTTATTTAAAAGCTAAAAATTATTTAAATGCTATATAAAAAAAATCATTGTTAAATATGTAAAACTGCGGGGCATCATACTACAAACTGCATATACGACGTGTAATATAATGTTAGCGCAACAATTTTTAATATTTAATATTTTTTATTTTTATTTCTGTTATTTAAAAAGTTAAAAGTTATTACAATGCTATAAAAAACAATCAGATCTAAATTCATTAACAAATGACTGCTTGTAAGTATAACACGTATTTTAAACGCGAATAATAGGCATGTGAGACAATTTATGATATTTTTTATTATTTTTTTCCGTATATTTTTATTTAGAACGACAAAAATATTTAGATGCTATGAAAAAACATTAATATCAAATTTCTTTTTGCCTTATAGGTAATTTATACTACAGACTTCATATATAAATGCTAAATTCTTTGTGTGTTAGGAAATTTTGAATATTTTTATGTTTTATTTTAATATATTTTTATTTAAAAAGTTTAAAATTATTTAAATGCTACCAAAAAACAATGCAGGTGCAAATTTCAAAACATGAGGGTAAAAATTTTGTAAACTGTTTTGTTTTATGCGTAATTTTGGGTTGAGGTAACAAATTTAGAACATTTTTTATTTTTATACAACTTTATTTAAAAGGTTAAAAATTTTTTTTATGACTTGAAAAACATTCATATTATAAGTGTTTTACATGATAGGCGCATCAATCTTTTTGGATACTTAAACAGAGTATTTAGAATTTTTTTTTCGATAAGAAAATGTAAGAAATAAAATGTGTGTTTAAAATGGTCGCCTGGGCGATTTGTAGGCCTACAGACAACAAATTGCAAAGGGCTCGCATTTTCCAGGTCAACGAGGAAGTTGATTATTGGTAAATGATAAAGATAAAAGTGGCATAAATTGAGTATTCTATCATGATAACATAGGTAAAAAATTGGTTACAAAAAAAAAATATTCCTATATAAGAAATAAAAAGCCAATATATGCGTACCATTTTGAATGTCGTCATTCTATAGTAAAACTTACACTCATGGCAAACGAGCTATATCCAAAAATACTTGACCTGTATATTCAAACGCTAATATTGGGTTGAGGAAACACTTTTAAATATTTTATCATTATTTAATTTAATTTGTTTTTTTTAAAAAGTAAAAAATTATTTACATGCGAGGAAAAAATAATTATTGCAAATTTGTTAATAAAGAAGGGGCATCAATTTTACCGCTGTTGTAAAAGCGTTGTTCAAGTAGTCATAAAAAATTTTCTAAAAATTGTAACTATTTTTTAAATATATTTGTATTTAAGAGGTAAAAAATCGTTTAAATACTATAAACTGTCATATTGTTACAATATTTTTACATGAGCATGTATTTTAATAAAATGTATAGTACAACGCTGATGTTTTCTTTTATTACTAATTTTTCTGGCATTTTTTTCTTTTTAGTCTATTTTTTTCTGAAAAAGCCAAAAACTATAAAAGGCTATATATAAACAAATGTGTTAAAATATTGAAGTTTACTTTTTGCTGTATATAAAATATGTTGTTCTATATGAAATTGTTGTTTTACAATTTCATTGCTATTTTTTATGCATTATACATATTTTTTTTTGCACAAAAAAACCTTTTACAGGTAACAAGATTACAATAAAAAAATTTAATTTTTTTGCAGGGTTTTATTTTGGTTTACAAAAAAAACCAAAAAATTTGAATTACTAAAAGGTAATATAAATAATTTGTTTAGAGATTAAGGGATTTGGACATCTTTTTAAAAGGTTTGTAGTTTAATAGTGAGCTGACAGCCCTTTCTTTCCTTTTTCCTATTACGGTACCTTTAAAGAGTGTTTACTTTTTTTCTTTCATTATATAAAATACATGATTACATTTTTTGCTCTTTAAAAATTCACTACATGTACGATCAATATCTATATGCAGCGTCATTATTTTACCGCATGCAAAATACAATATGCATTAATTACTTTAGGTATTTGCCAAAGCTTGTATATTTCTCGATATTTAGTTCAGTACTAATGCGTTAATCCTTAGGTTCTGTTTTTTATCTTTTTTTTACACAAAAACAATGTTTTATTGCTTCATTGCTTCATTGTCCATTTTTTCATATATTTAAATATTTTTCTTATGTTTTAAAGTCAATTGTATCATAGGTTATCCTATCTAGCTTAGGTTTATCGTCCGAATATTGTTTCTAAAAATCACTCACAACATTTTTAATGAGTTTTAAAAATTTATAAATATATAGTTTTGCATAATGTCCAGTTTCCTTTTAAGTAATATATAAAAGCTTTCTAAAGCATCTTTTGTATGATAAGCATAGCTGTATACTACCTCGTACCAGCTAGAATTTTTTTAAAAGTGGTGTTCTTTAAACAAGGGATGATAGTGTCAAACCATTATAATTTTTGTATTTACTTATAAATGGCTTGCGTCCCTGTCTTAAATTATATGAAATGTCCGTAAGTGTATGTAAATCTTTTATAAATATGCATTTTAATTTATTTTTAATGAATCTACTAAGTTTATCATGATTTTTTTATATGAAACCAACAAATATTATTTTTTTTATTGTCTTTTTGTTTTTAGCTAAAAATGTCAAAAAATGGTTCAGCATCTAATACAAAACATCTAGACCTAACGTTCTTGTTAATGACTTTAGTTTTTTCTATAAATTTATCTACACCCCAAGTATAGGAATCGAACGACTCAACCGGAAATGCCGCTATTGCTACAGAAACAAATATACTGTTCTTACATTAGAAATCCAACTAAGCCGTAAAGAAAGTTTTTTATATAGAAGTTTAAATTGTTGCATATAAGCAAAAATTATTAATCCAATCCCATTATGATGCAATCTGAAAAATGTAAGGATTAAAGACGACAGCTTTCCGCTCTTTTCGGCAAACACATCTAAAATTATCATATGTATTTCATTCATTCAATAGTCGTTTTAGTTGCTTTGAGTATACATTTTTTTTTATCATTCTTGCTCTATAATTGTAACATATTTGTTAAATCCTTTGCTTATATAATATAATACTTACTGATGTCAGTTATAGTGTTGCAAAATAGACACGCTTTCTCGTGCAAGATGAATTTTCCTCAATTCCGATTTATTCCTTCTACTTATCGTTTCATCAGATTCACACTTATTGTGGTCGCCAGCAATAAATACATAATTAATTGGTGGAGTTTCTGCATAAAGTGTTAAAATTTTGTAAGAAGTTGTGCATTATCTTGGTTTTTGTATCGCATATTCATGACATTTTGTTACATAACCTTTTGATTTTTTGCTTCGTTTTTAGTACCACATATTATAACCTTTTTATTTTGGCTACTTATTGCATCTTTTGTTCTACAATTTGCCACCTATTTTTTTTGTTGAAGTTTTTGGTTGTCATCGTTAACTTGTCTTTATGTAAATATGTCTTTTATTAAAAAAAAAATGGCAATTTATTTTTGTTCTGGCTTATAAGCTTTAGTTGTCTGTATTTTAAAATAGTATTTTAAACTTTGCTATTGTACATATTGAACTCAAATAATTTAGTCCTAGATGGAAGTCGCAATTAGGATCTATTATGTTGTTGTCTTTTGCAGATTTACACATATTTTTTTATCTTTGCACCTGTTTATAATTTTGTTTTAAAGCTGATCTTATTATTATCATTTATTAAAAGTGCATGGCGAATCATTTATGGAATATCTTGAATTAGTAAAATCATTATACGCAAAACTCTCTGATTTGCGTTTTTTCTCATTAACATATTCACATATTTTGTGTTGAAGTTTTCTGCTTTTTGTTTTGCGTTTATATTTTCATTAGTTGCAAATGAAGTTTTAGCCGTTTTGTTTATTGCTTTAAATGCAACTTTACAGTTGGATCTAGTTCTTTTACTGAAATTTACATGTTTTTGCTATAATAACAGCAACGAACTATCAGTTTGAAGCGCAAAACATTGCGCTGAGCTGTCGATATTGCGAGAATATATTCTTTTTAAATTTTAAGTAGTATATAGTCGAGTATATGTTGCTGCTGTTTTGTAAAATATTAAGTAATATCATTTTAGTTTGCTCATATATCAAGGTAAATTTATCATGTTCTAAAATCAAATCACTGATTTTATGAATATTATTTTTTTGTCTATATTCTTCTAATTTCCGATTTCTATTAACATCTGGTTAATGCACTTGTTTGCGCACGTATTTTTATTGTCGGGCATGTTCTGGAAAATTTTAATTCTTCTTTTCCTTTTAGTAAATCTTACTTTTCAACTTTTCTTTTTGTATGAACACGAGGCAAAGTATGCATAGTAGAATTACATGGCCGGTTTTTTTTATTGCTTCTAATACGCGGACAACTGTTTGCAATGTAAAAGGTATCATTTAATCTTTGTTTGCGTTTATTATTGTAATGAGTATGGTTCCTTATGGATGGCGGTATTATAATACAACTTTTTTTTTGCATATATATATGGTACAATCTTACTACGTAAAACCGTGTCTTTTCTTGTTCAAAACACCTTTTTTTGGTTAAAATATGCATTTTCCTGTTATCATTGTTATCTATTTTTTTACATTTATCACTTACTTGCTGTTTACAACTTGGGTTTGTAACCATTTTCAGTTTTATTGCAGTATCAAAAGTGTTTTTTGTATCATAAATTTTGTGATCGACTCCATTATATGCAGACAAGTGTTTACGATTGTTTTCATAAACTGCTTGAACTTCTTTTGAATGTGCAGTTGGTACAACTTGTCCCCTTTGAATTTTTTTATCTATATTTTTTTCTTTTATTAGTCTGTGTCATCTTTAAAGTTAAAAATAAAGGACCAATGCTGCATAAATAGATATATGAATTGCGTATAACTAATGGCAAGTATTTTATTTAAATTGTGTAGGTTTTTTTAGCAAACAGTAACATTTTAAATTGTATTTATTTTTTTATTCAGGTAATGTATATTTTTTAGCCATTGAGAAAATTTAACATACCTTTTCGGGGAATTTGATATTTTTTCTCTAATTTTTTGCCCCGAACTAAATATTGTCTGGTAAAGTGGTTAATTTTCTAGGATAGTGCTATTTGTTCATGGATAATCTAAAATTTTCTGGGATAAAGAAAATAGCTACCTAAGGGTGTTATGCGGAAATTTTACTGATTATTTAAATAGCACCCATAGGTGTAATGATAAAACATAATAAATATTTAAAATACACATATTGGCGTTAAAACAGTCCTTCAATTTAGATTACACCTTTAGGTGCAATAAACACAAGTTTAATTTCAAGCATTTATTTGTATATTAAGATTTCGTGGCAATGTCTTTTATTTGTATGGCTTTTGCTTTATAAGACACATTTTTGTTAGTTGATGTGTTTTCAAAATTAATTATTTCGACATATTACATACATTTATAAAGTTATAATAAAAAAATTACTAGAATTTATAGTGTTTAGATAATTTACTTGAAATATATAAATATTTGTACTTATATGTTCGTATGTCGCATTTGTACATATTACATCATACGATTATTATTTGCATTTTATCAAATAAAAAGCTTTTAGAAATAACAAGAAGTACAAAAAAGCAAAACTAATGTCATAGGATGTTTTAGTTTTTAATGCGCAACTTTTCATAGTATTACATTGTTAGAAATTAGATGGTTTATTCAAATATTTTACTAAGGGTAATTCCAGAGATATGAAGTATTGTTTGTCTTTTTCATTGTTCAAAATATAAATATATATTGTATTGTCAGCAGTAGGCTATTTAAAAGAGGAATTAAAGAGCAAAACCCTCGTTATTTATTTTTGCCGTTGTCTTAAGTCTAGTTCATCTTTAGGTGTCGATTTTTGTAAAAAAATAAACTGCCAATTTTTGCAAAATTTTTTATAAAAATTTTTGAAAGTTTTATAAGACAAAAAAAATTCATGTACAAGTCCTTTTTGTTACGCTTTGCCCTTGATTGCCGCTACTTCATATAAAAAGTGATTAAATTACTATAAAAAACTATACGCGCAAATATTTACTGTTTAAATATGTATTGAAAACGTGTAACGACATTTAAAACAACGTAATTAATATTGGTATATACACAGCTTGCACTTGGTTTTTTTGACTTCTGATACAAATATGTGATTTATTTACAAATCATGCGAACAAGACAGCTTAATCAAACGTATTACATGCGTCTATATAAAAACTGTAAAAAACGAAACATATGTTCTATTATTTAAATATCAGTGTCTTGTGCGTCTCAATAAGTAGTGTAAATAAAGTTATATTATTATTTCTCGTTTAAATTCACATTTGTGTTTCAGAAAAAACACTCACCGTAAAACAGGGTTTATGTACGTTTTTTGACCTTCCTATTTGCGTACACATATGTCATATTATTGATAAGGGTAAAAGTACGTAATCTATATAATAATAGAAACCAATATTTAAAGAAAGCTTAAAAGTGATTAAAAATAAGACACGAACCATATAGCTGTATTTTTTTTTTTTGCAAATTACCTGCTGATTATTTTTATCGATATCATTCAAGAACCATACATTTTGTTTTAATGGTAAATATTTTTTTTTCACATAATAATAGATTGCTCTGAATTAAAAGGTATTATCGAACTACAACATGCTGTGCTATAACATGGAAAATTTAGACAATTTTTTTTTTTGTCTATATTATAACATTAGCGGCCTTTACCTTTTAGATGGTATCGTAAGTTTTCACATGCTAAATTAATATCAGTTTTGCAACACAGACGTTTATACAGTAACAAAATTATCATTGTGATTACGGTACATAAAATTATGATAACCATGTATTGTTTTTTATATACGATTTCTTATTGTACTTATAGTCTTTTCAAATATCAGGATCACTGTTATGATTATAATGTAGAAAAACACAAAAAGTTCGTTTAAAGAATATAGTACAAAAACGTACACACTTGCATATGTGTTGAATAAAGTCCATGTGCAAGTTCTCTTTGCATATATTTTCAATAAATATTGCATCATCTTACTTTTTATTATAAAAACACAAATTTTAATGCTTTTTTATGAACAGTTGCATTTAGTTGCCCAATGAAAAATAAAACTAAATTATAGAGTGCGAATCAATTATTTGTCATTTTGTTACAGCAACGAAAAGATTTTCAATGTAAAAAACATCTTTGGTGACTTGTAACAGGATCGTTTACTTTAAATATTAGTATCATATGTTTATAAATTTTTGACATCATTTAATTTTTGTAACCCATTAAAAACTTTCACATTTGCGTACTAAGACTCTGTAAACAATATATGTGATTCTGCTGCTTATGATCTTCTACATTAAGTACATATATGTGATTTGTAGCCGAAAAAGTATACTAGAAGGCGTGGAAAATTTTGTTCAGGCATATTTGTGCATATTTTGAACTTATTTTTTTTTCTTTTATGCCCAAGATATGACGGAGGATAACGCAAAGGTACATCTTGTTTATGCGAAATTAAAAAAGAGACCTTTTGATTATTGGAACCTTTTAAAAGAATGTGTACGGTTTTTAATACGGATTTATGGTCTATTGCGGGGTTTTTTTAAGTGAAAGCGATACATTTTCGTGACTTTTTGCGTCTATATATATAACAAAACGTCTTTTTGTCATATAATGCCCGCCTCATTAATATGAACTTTTTTATTTGAACAGTATGTAGTTATATAATTTTTATATTGTAAACTTATTAAGTCCGTATTCTACCCTACTGTAAAGCCGGTATTAGTTACACATCTGCAATTTCTGGTCAATTTCTATTTCAAAAAAAGTTTTTATTACTTATACTGTAGCTTTTTTGCCTTTCTGTAAATATAAAGTCTAAAAACATTATCTTTATTAATTATACATCTAAAACACTTTTCATTTCTTTACTTTTACAGTATAAACTAGATATATTATACGAACCAACTTTAATATTAGTTTGTTCTGTGCGTGGTGTCGTAGTTAATTTAGAGAAATGAAGGTATGTACTTTAATCGAAATTCAAGCAAAATGAAAACAAGATAAAACAGAATTTTTATTTTTAATATGACGTTAAATACAGTTAAATTAAAAAACTTAAAATAAAAGCAACTTGTAAACAAAAATATTTACTTTTTATTTTGTTGGCACCTTTAATTTACCTCAACAAAAATCTATAAAAAGAAACTATATTTTGATCTAAAAATGGGTTTTCCTATTTAACTTATGGTTATATAGGAACTAAAAGGATGTGTCTGGTTTATACCAAACGTATACATTTTGTTACTGTTGTTGCCCATTCCTTACGAATGTTTCTGGTTTGTAACAGTTACTTTTTGCATGCAACAGTTTTGATGTAACTTACAGTTTCTGTTTCTGGTTTACGCGAAATCGTCGTAACAAGTAACTGTGTTACTAATATTTTATTTTTAACCCTCTTATTTAGGCGTACTAAAAGATAAAACACGCGAAAAAATTTTTTCCGTTTGCCTAAATTTGTAGTGCCAAATAAACTAGTAATGATACAGTTACTTTTTACGACGGTTTCGTGTAAACCAGACACTGATACTGTAAGTTAACAGAAAAATGCAGCATGCCGGCAGTAAATGTTACGAACCAGATACTTTGTAGCAAATGTAAAGACACTATTACAAAATGGAAAAGTTTCTTTATAACCAGACACACCGCATATCTTTTTTAATGCCACTCAACATATATTACAAATGTCATCTTAATCTATACAAGATGTACACAGTTATAGTTCAACCTCCAAAAACTAATAAAAGATAATATAAACAATATAAACAAAAAAATTTTGATTTCAAGAAGTCCTCAAAAGTCGTAGAATATCAACCACTGTCATCTTTATGCTTAAAATAGGTTTTGAAGACCTGTAACGTCGTACTTTTATGTAGGGGGATAAAAAAACATCTTCGCCTACGTTTGTTTTTAGAAGACCTAAAGAATTATGAATGATTTCTGTTTTAAGAAAATGGGGTCCAAATACTTATCAATAAAAAATATACAGGATTGGGCACAGGTCTTTCATGGTCTTAATTTAGATAGATTACGTGATTATATTTAGTCTAGGCCGTGTTACCGGAGATAAAAATGTATTTTAAAAAATTCCGGTGAACAAAAATAAAATTTGCGGTGCATGTACACATCATCATCTGCACAAACATACGGTTTTTCAGCAACTGATAAAAAGTATAGTAAAAGTCTATTGCATGGCCCACTCCTTTTATTTTAGCGCAGAATTTTTGCCCTTTGTATTTAAGGGGCTAAGACGCTGCCTGGACATACAAGAGACACCAAACAATAATCTACGAGATATAGGTATTATTTAATTAGTCGAAGAGAACTCGGATAAGTCATTAATTGCTTTTGCTTAAAAACGACATTTATGGCCAAACCAATATGTTTTAGACCTAGATACAATATAGTCAGGCTTAAAAGATACAAGACATTAGTATAGTGTCTCTAGCCAGATAGCATTTTATATGATAATGCACGGCCGCATGTGGCAAATGACAGAAAACCTATAACTTACTTTTTTGAGGCTGGCAAGTTGTAACATACCCGCCCCCTATATACACAATTTAGCTCCACATATTATACTCACTTATAAGTATAAGAACTGTTTAAAAGGTAAAGATTTTGTTTGTAATGATGACCTGAAGGTCATATCGATTGTATTTCTTAAGTCTAAAACAGAAGTTTTGTAAAAAGGATTGTGACTTGCAAAGAAGATGAAAAAGCATGTCGAAATAAAATCTCAAAAATCTAATGATGATAGACGAAAATAAAAATTTGATAAAAAATATGTTTATTTATAATCATTTTGAACAAACAACCATACAATGTAGACAGATTGCAATGTACTTATAGTACGAATGGTGTGTAGTTCATTTTTTTTGGTTTCTTCTTGTGTATTTCTATTACGTCAAGGACGCGTTCCATTTTACTCACAATAGCAAAGATCCACATAGTGATTTTTTAAGGTTTTTATTTGTTCCAAATTGTTCAAAAAAAAACTAACGTGATTCACTAAGTGTAAATTCACTATAGCGGCTTACTTTATCGGTATATCACTATAGTAAATTGATGGTATATATAAAATTGGGGGTGATAATTATATGCACACTAAAAAAGCACAAAATTCGAAAAAAGCATAAAAAAAAAATATACAGTGGTGTCGAAATTTAAGTAAAATGTTTACTAAATTTTTGGGTTTTACTAAATTTTTCGCAGTGTAAAAAATAAACACTAAAAAATCGAAAATAATATATTTTTGATTTAAAGGTGCTTTTAAATTGTAATCAATTTATTTTTAACTTTTTTTTGTTCTACGCATTCTTTCTAACACATTATTACGATATAATTGTTTTAACTATAAAAAAGAATGCTATAAATTACTATTATCCTTAACAATATGTTTCTCAAATTCTACAAGATGAAATAACTAGTCATTACATGAGTATAAAGCAGAAAATCTTCTATTACATCAAAAAAATCCATTTTGTTCATTCCGATCCCTATTAATATTGCATCAGACTCATCTTTAACCTTAGCTATATCATCTATCTTATTTTTCGTATTAAATTCACTTGTATGGAATTTCTTGAAACAATTATAAAACACAGAACATGGTGTTATACTAATTGATTGTTCTACCTAGAAACAGACACCTGCAAGTGTTAGACATTTCAAACTACTCTTTATAATATAATTATCTACTAAAATTTTAAAATTTGATAAAATCAGCCACATAACCTTTGTATCTCTTTTTTATTGAAGCTATGATTCCCAAAGTAAGCAGTTGCAAAATATTTGTAGTATTAGGCGGCCAAATAATTATAGCAATATTGCTTTTATTTGGTATTTTTTGGCCTGTGCAGTTATCTAATAGCAGTAATATTTTTCTGACCTGCTTTACTAGATGCTGATTTGAATTCCTTGCATGTTTCAAAATTATATCATCAGTCATCCATTCATAAGCGTATGCATCATTTGTTATTCCAAATTTTTTTGGCGGTGTGTTTTAAAGCTTCTTTGATTTGCACTTTTACCTATTAATAGACTGCGGTAAGATTTACCCGTTCTAATTTGCACATAAGACCGACGTGATCTATGTTTTAATTTCCTTAAATCCATTTTTATCAGTTTGATTTTTTATAAAATAGGTTTGAGTTCCATAGTTCTTAATATAAAGTGACTTTTCTTCAATATTGAAAATATCTTGTGCCTCATAATTTTGCTTAACTGTATTGTAAACATCAAAAAACCCAGAAATACCTTTTTTATCCGCTGATTTGGATTTACCATAAATTCTTCCATATTCTACAGGATTTCTCTGTTTGAAACCCTTTTAAAAAATAGTGTGATTTTATGTGAACTTTCAGGATTTTTTTACAAAGGATTTTGCAAGACTATTGAAGCTGTTTATATTTACAACTGCACCTTGGGAACGCAACTTCTTAATACCATTTATAATGAACACATCTATTAATTATTCTTTGAATCTGTGGCGGAGCTTAAATAGCTTTCATCTAGCCTCACATTGTCAGAATGGTGGCTTAGTAGCTGTGGTCTTCGCGTAACTCTCTCGCACTACTTGTACCGTTGTCTGATGGCTTTCGGCCAGATCTTTAACTTGGAAAGTTGTATTTGTATTTGCAATCTAAGCAATGTTTCTTTTCTGTCTAAGAGTTATGAAAGATCTTTTTCCAGGTGTTATATCTGAAATTTACTACTTTATAAGGGTGTATATGCAAAGTATACATGTAATTTACTAAATTAATTAATATTACTAAATTAATTATGGACATATACATTTAAAAGTAATGAATAAAAGTTGAACATTATATCTAGAAAAACAGAAAAGCTTCTAATATTCAATATACACAGAAAATGCTACTTTTATTGCATTTATGTGATTTATGTGACCTTTTACTTTTTTTTTTACTTTTATATGCCTTACGATTGACTAGGCACTGTACTACATTTACATTTATTGTTCTAAATGCATCTCACGTAGATATTGAACAAAAAAAAATGCCCTAAAGCCATTTTTTTTTTCTTTATTTAAAAAAAAATTACTAAATACCCAATATTTATTATGTTAAGTTTTTTTACAAACATATATTACTTCGTTAGCTCGTTATAAAATCTGCATTAAAATTGAGCGCTTTAATTATTGAGTTCTTTACTTTTAATTTTTTTTTTTTGGAAGGATACTATGTACCAAAAACTACAAATTCGACGTGGTATAAATCAAACTTTGTGGGTTTTAATTAGGTACATAAGATTTGGGTTTAAAACCAAACCGCTTTTTACAAATAATTAAGTTTAATTTACACCTGTTGTATTTCTGTGCGCTTTTTTATTCCAGAACTTGTCTTTGTTGCAAAAAACATGCCCTGAATTAGAGGCGAGGGGGGCAAAACTAGGTTTTACTTTTTTTTTTAAAAAATTACGGTTTCAGGGGGCTAAAATATTTTGTGCTTTTTTGCGGCTTTGTGCCCGCAATTATCCGCCAAAATTAGAACATATAAATTTTGCACTATAGTGAAAATCCACTACAGTGTTTACACTATTGTAAAAATTTATCGCGTGTAAAATTTTAGATTTTTCCCTATATTGAAAAGTCACTAGAGTAAAAATTCACTATAGTAACACTCACGACTTTATTTTAACGCGCATCTTTCGCTATAGTGACAAAATTATAAAGCGCTTTTACTTACATACCTTGATTTCTAAAATATAAAAACGACCTTCTTACGGAATGATCTAATATATTTATTTTTAAAAAATATTTTGTTATATCTCTAGTCATGAAAGGCGTAAAATATTAATATAACAGCAAAATACAATATTTACAACGTATACGTCGGTCTTATGTTCTTTACTCTTCATGTTTGCTTTGACTTTATTTTTTTGTTGCTTATCCTCCTGATATTTGAAATCCTGAAATCCCGAAAGATAAAAAAAATATTTTGAACCCCTAAAAAAGTGATGAAAACAAAAATAGACTCATTTTATTTGTATCAATGTAATTCTTCGTCATAAAGTGATGGTCGCAATCAGGGGTATCAAAATTTGTAGGTTTTTTTTCTACGATAGTCAAATGCTCTTTACTATATTGGGTGGATTTTATTTTCATAATGGACTGCCTATTTTTGTGAGAAATTAGAAGTTTAAAAAAATTAATTATGTTTTATTTTGCCGTTAAAGTTTTGTAATGTTGCCATTTAGTTGCTTGAATACATTTTTATTTGTATTGACCATTACATTAAATGGCCTTCCGGAATTCAATAAAGTGTCTTTTTTCTTTGATGAAATAGTCGAGTCATTCTATCAAAGTAACTTTTGCGACAGGAACGGAAACAAAACTGTAGAAAGGGGTAGACAAACTTATAACAACATCTTGAAAATATACATAAAGACTGGGTAAAATATATAATAAATGGCGTAAGCAATAATAGTACACTTAAAAAATTTATTTGAGCAAACGAAAGGGAGAAAAAATGTATTTGGGTTTAGATCCGTTTTTGTATAAGCCAACACGACCATTTTCGTCATCTGAAGATCCAGGTATTTGAAATATTCAAGTTTTAAAAAGTGTGATCTTACAAAAATTTTAAAATATACTTATCTCCTTGTGGAGTATGTACAAAAAAGTGCTAGCAAAATGCATACCTCCGGCGGATAAATGTTCGATGGATGGTCAGAAGGCGGACACATTTTTTAGAATTTTTTGTGCAGACATATACTCCATATCATCTTCTTTCCCTTGCGTCATTTATCCATGAAGATGATTTCGGAACAGAAAACCATGTGCATCTTTGTAAGGAAGTCAATCCATATTACAAGAAGAATATATCCTTCGTAAAATTTGTTACGGAGAAAAATTGACATGCAATATCAATAATTGTAAATAATATTAATGTCGTATAGTAGATTGTGCCAGCCACAGGGGCAATTTCCCTGTAGAAGAGAACATAAAATGCAACCAAATTCTACAGAAAACCAAAATAAAGAAGTAACTGTTGTATTATTCTAGATTGAAGCAAAACAGCAATTTAAAAAGAGGTACCCATTTATTCCCTATTTTTTACAGTGAAACAAGATTGCTTGGCAAGTTCAGATAATTCAGAAAAATTACAACTTGCAACTTTTTTTGATATTAGTGATTCAAGGGCAGCGCCTCTAATCCAACCCAACGTGAACACTTAGAAATTGTCAAATTGGGTAAACAATGCGTAATGTACAGTCCGTGACAATCAAACACAAAAAAATCTTAATCTTCATGATTACGCATTTTTGTTGATTCTATTGTAAAAATTTGCTCGTCTATGAACAGAACCCTATCTTCATTTGCCTGTTTTATATTTAATTATGATTTATAAAATAAGATTGTAAAGCTGATAAAGGGGGACGCTGTAATACTTACTCAATTTGAAACACCTGAGTTATTAAAATACAAACTTCATAAAGAACTGAGCATTGTTATATATATGATCCAAATTTGGATTTTGTAACCCACGCACCAAAACAACAAGAAGAGAAATAAACTAAAATCTGCGAATTTAAAGGCGGGTTGGGAGTGGTGTTGGGACGAACAACTGATGCGAAAGACCAGGGGTTCCGAACATGGTATGGCCATATTATGGAAGCCAAAAAAAAGTTTTTTCCCCATAATGGCATATATGGCCATTATGGAAACCCATATTTTTGTACTTTTTGGAGTAAATATAAACATAATTATAATAGTATTTTTTACTTTGTGTAAAAAAACACCGATAAGAAACTAAAAAAATATATTCATCTAAATATATTGCTCTCTTTTTATGTGCTGCTTTAGATATAAGGGCGAAAATTTACTACACTTTCTGGCATTATTTATAAGAGTTATCAATAAGGATGAACTTGATCAATGTATAAATAAAAATCGGATAACCTTAAATGGCGCTTGTGCACTTTGAATGTTCACCTAATATACCTAGGGCATAATTTATGCTCTTTAGTGCAAGAACGCAAAAAAAATGCCCCAGACTTAGAAAGAAGATATCTTGAGTGTATAAGTGGCTCTTATCTAAAAATTTAGTTTATGGATTATGTTCAATGCAAAACTCCATTTTTCTCCCCGACTAATTTGAACAAAAACTTAACTCCTTCTGAATTTTTTAAGTCATTA
>JAQFYM010002755.1:0-21793 GCA_034694785.1 Agrenia bidenticulata
ACATAGAATGTCAATCTTATATTCGAAAACAGAAAAATCAAAACAATTTTCTACAGAAAACGAAGATACGATCATCTAAAGGGCTGATCGGTAATTTTCCAGGGTTTGCCTATAGAGAAAAGCTTTTACCCCATTTTTATTCATGTCAAATCTAAGAGAATCTCCATCGAAACGAGAAAAGGTTTCGAATTTTAGGGTAAAGCTTTCCCCTTTTTTTTGATGAGAGAAAAGGTGAAAGCTTTCTTTTTTATTCATACGAAAAGCAGAGAATCCCCCAAATTTAACCTAGAAAAGCTTTTGCCTGTCTTTAATCATACCAGCCAATTTCTCCACGATTAATAAGAGAAACGTACCGTGAAATGTTCCGATGGAGCTCGAGAGTTTTTCTGTGATTGCTCCACTACTAATCGCATCAAAACAAGCACTCAAAGCACAAGCACAGGCTGACGTTCCAATTAAATACTCCAGGACCATATTCCATCCAATTACAAATGCTATGAACTCTCCTACCGTCACGTAACTGTACATGTACGCTGAGCCCGTTGTATGAGGCACACGCACTCCAAATTCTGCATAGCAGGCACCTGCAAAAAATCCAATCAATTACATCTCCCTCAAAATACACATGGCCAATGAACACAAGACTGCCACTTTCTTAGATATTGATCATTGATTATAAGGAAAAGAGAACTAATTAATCCTCAACTTATCAACGTGTACCCTACTAATTAAGATCATTATCTTGAGACGTGCTTCGAGTCCGTACTCTTAAACATCAGAGAGCTGTGCGAGAGAAACTAATGGAGAGAAAGTTAGAGACGGAAATTAGAATTCGCACGGAAGTTGTATAGACACATACCTTCGGAGTTACATAAAATTACAGAGGTATGGAAAGAATATTGACTAGCGTCCCATTTTACCATTCAAAATCTTGATGATAGACTTGTAGTACATGGTGTTCCAATTTATAAGACCGAGTGGTGAAATTTAATACATTTTAGACTAGTCTAATGGCAGTGCACATATCTGGAGGGGAAGAGTATACAAAAATCTATTGACAGATAAATAATAATATTTGTATAATATAAAGATGCGTGAAATATTTTATTAACTTTATATTGCTTAAATTTAACTTCCCACTTTTTACTCTTATCGGCCAATACAGAGTGGCACACTATAGACATAAAATAGTAGGATGAGTCGAGACCACAAATCCAATCGGTTCGAACGGAAATTGGATGTTAAATTGAATATAATAGACTAAAATAAAATTTAGATTAGAAAATTCAGGTTAAGGTTAGGCTATAAAAAACAACTCAAATAGCTATTAAATGTCTTTTCGTACATGTCTTTATTTTGAGGCAGGTCTTGCCCCCAAGGAAAAGCCCTTTCATACAAATAATAACTAGTTAAACAATTGTGAGCTGGTGACGGGTATAATATATGTAGATACTTCTGAAAAAATAGCATGCACGTCAAAAATCGTATACATAGCCCTAACAAACGGGCTTAAAAAGTTGCCCGGAAACCTAGCGTACAGTAGCCTTGCCTCATCAAACTGATCGTAAGTTTGCTATGGAGAAAGAGAGCGATTTCTTTGAGAATTTAATTAAAGGGTTGGATACTACTGGAAATAGCCCTTTTTATTTTATGGGCTTATCCATGGAGTGGATCATCATCACTGCGTTTATGCTCAGCATAATCCATCATAAAAAGAAGATTGCATTCTTATTCTGAGCCCTTAAAAAATATATTAAATCAGTATAGTATAGTAACTACTCTCAAGGTTGTGGCTTACCACTATCAGGCAAAAAACATAAGTAATTGAACTCTGTCCAACAATACCCTTAAGCTCATTCTATATTGACGAGTGGGAGAAATATATTTTCATCAAGTAAAATATTATCCAGTTCCAGGCTCTACTAAAACAACCATTGCCTGTCCAATCCAACTATACTGGGAAGAAGGGAAAATAAACCTTGTCGGTACATTGTGTATTCAATCAATGAGATAAATATAAACACGCGAAAAGCCAAATAAAACCACAGCCTTGTGATCAACTAGATTAACTCGAGTCCGAAAGAGAAACATTAAATAAATATAACTCACAATCACAGTCAAAAACCATTGAACTCATGCACTAATATTATTTTGACTCACCTAGGTCAAACACCATCCACCCGTCATTATAAACATGAAAGTACTAAATCTCACGATCTCTGCAACCCACGTTTATTTAAAAGATTCGAAATCCTTGCTTTTTCCCAGTCTTTCGTCCACCTACGTGTCTGCAAAAGCAGCAACTAAAGCTCTGCCCTATCCTGTAATAAAGTTGTTGTTAATCCCATCATGTCATCCATCAAGCTTTCCTCCTTGCCTTCGTTAAGTTGCTTTAGAGGTTCAAGGGATGTATGTCCCATGAATGATAGTGATTGCAAAACTTAAGCTAGTGCGGAATGAAGTTCGAAACGTTAGAGTGAAGATGAGTGATGGACCATCAGGAAAATAAGACTTTTCAAACGCAAGCCTTGCATGCACCCTACTTGGAGGTATTTCTTGCTCGCCAGGGTGCAAACTACTCTATGATATTGTTAGAAATATTTCTTCAGAATTACTGGCTGAGTGTAATCACTGGAAGTTCAAATGGCTTAAAATAATTACTCCGTTCTCATTCAAAACTTTTTTTTTACTCCCTGAGCTCCTAAGTTTTAAAGTTAACTTAGCAGTTGTGTCGTGTGTGATGTCTCCTTTACTTTCCTTTACATTTCAAGCCGTTCCACTCAAAATAGTTGGAAACAAGTTTTGAGGTTCAAAACCAAGAGCATGTGTGCATGTATTTTTTTGCGAGAGTACCATTTCGAATTTTCATTCGAAAATGTGCATAGCATTCTTCATTCAGTCTTCATGCGGATTGCGTGATCCCATCGTATAGTTGAGAGGTTAGTTCTTCTCAAATCTAGAACCCCGAGTCGGGAGTCCACATTGAGTTTTGAGTCTCAAAAGTTTACAAGATCGATATCCAGATATAGCAAGAGAAAATGGGAGAAAGCAGAGAGAGTAACAAAAATTCCACATGCCCACATACACATCCACAAGAACCAGTTTGCACTTGGGGTAAATAGGGGCAAGATTTACGACCTACATTTGCTGATTTATGCTCTACAGCCAAGAATCTCATCCCGGACTCAACAGGAACGATGCAGAAAGTTTGCATAATGAGCGTTTATTTACTGAGAAATAGCTAAAAAGCCATGGGACACATTCATTTATTTAGCTAGACATTTCCACAAGTCTACTTCATGCCCGTTGGTGGCATGTGATCAACTAATTTGCATCTTATGCCCTTTGGCTTGGAATAGAAGCTACGTACAATAAAAGTCTCACGTCCATAGATGTGAAAGGCACTTTGAAACCATTTATTTATCTCTAGATCTAGATATTAATTTCCCTTTTAGTGGTATCATCATGGATCTTATAGCATTGTATACTTCGGGATCAACTAAAAGCCTAACTAAAAATTCTTTGAAATAGAATCTGTTGCATTCTCCACAACTCTCTAAGTCAGACCGGAGTGGATTAGCCTGGGAGCGAAGATTTATTTCAAAAGAATTTAAGAAGACTCTCGTATATATTGAGATGCATTGATACATATCAACCCCATACACCGTCCTCTAAACTTTATGATACCTTACAGCAAATTATATTAACTTAAATGTGGAGTTTTAAATATCTCCAGAATCAAATTGAATCATCATAAAACATAAAATGCCATTTCCTCTACCCACCCTGTAGTGTTTAGACTTAAGTTTTAACATTTATTATAATTATACCTGCCTCTGCCTCTTTCTCTTTTCTATCTCTCTCTCTGGCAGAATTTTTGAAAAGTTTGTTAAATGCTTGAAAAAAATACACAAAACTCATCCACGAATGTCCCTTTACATCAACTGTATTTCTTTCTTTTCCCCGACCTCAGAACACTCCAATTCATCAGAGCGGAAGCTCATTAACTAATGTATAAAAAATGGAATCCCTTTAGTACAGAATTTTCCCTATTGCTAAGGTTTATTCCACCTCTCTCTCCATTACTCGCACGTAGATTACACATAGAGAGGGAGGAGGAGGTGTAAAGGGCCGTGAAATATTAAGTGTTTTACCATTGGACAGTCAAGGCAGCAGAAATTGGGAGACTCACCAGAAAAAATCGATGCGACGGCGGCGATGATGAAGGAAAGGATGACACCAGGGCCAGCCACTGTCCTGGCAACCATCCCTATCATAATAATATTTATAATTTTAATGTACTTCATGTTTGAAAATTTATACACCAAGGCTGATTAGAGCATTGGGACATTGATACTTTGCTATATCCATAAATGTATTCACCTGCAACCAAATACATCCCCGTGCCCACGCAACTTCCAACTCCGAGTGAAGTCAAATCCCAAGTTGTTAAGCATTTCTGTAAACCAAAACCCAGACAATACATTTCAATTAGTCAACTCATTGCAAGGAGTCCAGTTTTTAAAGTTTTTTTTCATGCTATTGTATTTCTTTCTCTGTCCCTTTCATCTACACTAACGGCTATGTGATACCAGGAAGAGAATATGTTCTTTAGAGTTATTATTAGGTGGAAGAAGGTCATGAGACGGACATAAAGAGATCTGTGATTGTCGGAACGGTCTTCAAAGTAATTTTCTAGTCCATCAATCTTGAAATGTGAGTAGCGGGTATGGAGACAGCAAGAGGATTGTGGTGGGAAGTGGGGACCATTGTAGTTAGTTAGTTGTATTGTGTTTTGATTAAAGGAATAAATGTGGGATGAAAGAGGCTTTTCGAGCTCAGGCTTATTGTTTCCTCAGCTTTAGTTTTCCGGGTGAGAAATCTGGCCATTTATTCTAGCCATTTATTCTGAGTTTTTATTTGTTTGCACAGTATCCCTCAATGTCCTGTCACGCTATATCAACTATATCATTCACTAAAGATCTTAAGTTGGCCCACACTCAGGTGAAAGTCTTTTATGCGGAGGCTTTCTTTCTCGTCAGATATCCTGTGGTGGTTGGGGCCCTCGCGGGGCATCACATTATATCCAACAAGTGTCTACTTTATTCTCATAGTGTCACTATTAGTCCTTATTTTTCATTCTGTGCTAAATCTGTCTTAGAAGACATGCTTCTTTTCTTCACCCAGACCGACAGAGTTACTTTAAGGGACTTTGTTGTTTACTCATATTGAACATGGTGTAAGTCTTTGAGATTTTCCTTTTGCTCTTTCATCTCTCAAGTTTCATTTAGCCTATAGTGTGTTGACAGACGTGTAATCGAACACATGTGTCATGCTCGGGTTATGTCAGCATGTCATTTGCGTGTCACTCATTCTACTCAACAATTTGCAGAAATGTTAGCGAAATTCTCCAATCGTATCTCAGCAGTCAGCAACTGTAATTTTTTCCCTCAAAGGATAAAAAAAATTACATAGCTTGGTAGTATGTAAAGTTTTGCAACAAGTTCAATTGAAAATTTACAACCAGGATAATTAATTGTGGAATTTATGATCGACACACTTTAAATAATTTCGACGTCAACTCGTAATCCATGAATATTACAATAGCTGACGATGAAAGCCTCAATAATTCACCCGTGTAAAATTTTAAAGTAAAACAAGTTGAGCTGGACATGTCGGGAAAAAAATTAGCAACCCAGCTCAGAAAAAAGTAGGGCCAGACTGAGAAAAAATGAGCTAGAGCTCAAGAAATGAATAGGGCTGGCCCGCTTGAAAGAAATTAGCTACCTACCTCAAAAAATAAATTAAACTACCCAGTTCGGGAAAGGACACTATAAAAACACATTAGGATTTTCATTAAAATAATTTGTTCTCTATTTTTCTGCATATGCCAATCCCAAATCTACTTTTTGTAGGAAGGGCTTCCATTTGTGATTAGTAAAAAAATTTGGTTGGACACTTTGGCAACGAAAAGTCACCACAGGCCACAGAGTAATCCTTTCTAGGATAACAGGATAACATTATACGAATAGTAATGAACATGAGCTAATATGATGCTGTAAGAATGGTTTTCACATTTACATTTTCCTCTTTGCTGATCAATTTGGAAGAACTCATGCGGCAAGTATCATCAATTTCTATACAAAATCCTATAGTGTTTTCACGATCTCGTAGAAAACAGACAAGACAACTGGTTCCGCTCACACCCACGCTTTTTTTATGAATCTCGTAGAAACCGGAAAGGAGATTTTTTGAACTCTTGAAGGTACATTAACCCTGCTACCCGGTTGACGAAATCCTTTCGTCATATACTCGCATTCCTATACTAGAAAACGCAAGATCCAATCAGAGCTAAAGTTACGGATGAATGCCTAGGCAGAATATTGAAATCCCTACAGGAATACAAAAGGTAATATGTAATTAATTCAGAGTAAGATTTCAGTGTTCTCAATCTTCTCCAATAAGTGTGTACAAGTCTGATCCAAAGTTAATTTTCACCACCGCAGCTTTTTAATTAGTTGAGGTGGCTTATCAATATTAGAAATCCTAGAACAAACAGTCTGTCTTTCTTATAATTTTACTAAACGCAGAAATGTCCTGATAGTAAGAGGCAGAATTCAACAAACAATAAGAAACAATAGTTTCATCGTATTTTAGACTTGAATCCCACACAATGCAAGTTTTAATTTCCTCAAGCCTTACTGAAGATACAGACCCCGCCCTTCAGGTTTGTTAAAGTTTCTCTCATAGATTAAATTTTATTTATTCAAAAGCTCTTCCTAGTAATATTCTTGGTCTTGGGCTCTATTATAATTTAAAAGCCAAGTAAAAGCCCCAACCAAGTTTGTATCTCAAAAGTACATAAACAAACTGAATGAGAATCTCCCACTCCAGCCCATTAGAAAATATGTCTCTGAAAGAATGTCTCAATAACCCTCAGAAGCTTATAAACTTAACCAAGATAGTGGTAATTCTTTTTAGTATAGGAAAGTAAGGAAAGATCACGGAATGTTCTGAGACTTGACTTCTCATATTGCTTTCTTCCAGGTCAACTATGAATACTAAACACGTTCCAAAACGGTTCTAGTCATTATCATTCGCTATGAAAAACGGATAGTCTCTGTATCTGTCATTCCTCACTTTCCAGTAATCGAGAACTACAGAGGAATGCTCCATACCTTGGTGCTGTAGTTGAACGAAATTAGTTTTGACTACATGAAGCCAACTTTGAGTATTCGACTCTGAAGAGGATTTCTTGAGCAGGTATGGATCATCCTCATACACTACGACATGTACACTTGAGAGTGGATAGAAAGCAGGATTTTTATGGTGGCAGATTTGCAATTCATATGCTGGTCACATGGAGCTGAAGCTTACGAGGCATCTCTTTATCATAATCCAACATCCTCCATCGTTTTTTATACCCCAGGGCCTGAACTCATTCTTATTACTCTCGTTTTATCTTCCGTCCAGGTCCAACTTCACTATTTACAGTCGAATGCGGACTCGTTCTCTGGCCTCTCACAGAGTGAAATACTGTTTGTATGCATGCTGGTCCTTCTACTGAACATCAAACGAGGGATTTCCTTCTGTAGTGAATAGTCCAGAAACACACTCCAGATTCAGAGATAATTTCTGGTTTCGAAATAAATTTACGGATGCAAATCAATCAATCCACTAGTTCCGTCTGTTTAAATTCACTCGTATCTGTCCAATTCTTCCTAGTCAGTTTCCTCTCTCCACTCTCGTAGCATGAGCTCTGCATGCAAATAATTCATCCGGTCTCCCCGTCTGCTATATATTGATCTCAATTCTCATTTAAACATCAGTGGGTGGGCGAGACCAGTTGAATTGAATTATATAAATAATAGTTGAATGTATTTCTGGTCCGTGTAGATCACACAGTTTTGATTATAGCCTCTCTAACGTCTGCTTTTGACGTGAACTAATGAGTCCTGAGTTGTTGACAATGAGAGAAATCCAAGTATATTCAACAAATAATTGGATTTTCTGTATACCACCAATTCTAGAGTATTTCTGCTTATAATTATATAAAGAAAACACAGGTTATACTTGGACGTCTGGGGAAAGTTAGAACCCTTACGGTTTGTAGCTTAGCTACACGCAGTCTTGTAGAGACTGTTATTACGAGTTATTCTCAGTCAATCCAAATAATCCAATGATCAAAGTAATGACATGATGACTTGAGAATCCTAGAAATGTTTGTAAATAAATAAGTCACTGAAAGTTATCGTTCGCCTCATAAGTCTGCTTTCTCCACGTTATCGTGCGTGCCCATCAAAATGATAAGAAAACTTTCTGGATTTTAGTTCCCGTAAAATGCTACTTCTGCTACGACTTGGAAAAATCTTACTTGGATTCAACTAGCTTGGAATTTGGTGGATAGTTTACTCACTAATTCGAAAACATCAATTCCCTCGAGCAGAATTTGTCTTAGACTCTTTTAGACGTGTAAGAGAAAAATCAATTATATATGATGTCAGTTTGGGTAAAATTATGAGAAGAAAGTCCTAAGAGCACCACTCTTAGGTTTCAATAATTGAATATCTTTTCAATTTTAATTTCAGGCCATTTGCCTTTCTCTCTTACTAAAGTAGAGACGATCTCTCAGACTCTCGGGCCTCATAGACAACGAAACTCAAAAAATTGCTCATAGGTTTCCTCAATGAATGATGTAAAAAGAAGTAAAAGTTTCTACAAGGTTCTTCTCTGAATACTTTCCTCGCCCATTTCTTTTAATAGATGATTATGGGAATGAGGGGAGTGTTATTAATTCGTTCTCCATCTCATCCTCCTTCCCTTTCTAAAGTTGGTTAAGTACATACTCAAACGAGGGAAGGATGAGAGGCTGGTCGAAGAAAGGGTGAATGAAACTGAGAGCTCTAGCCATAGCTCTCGAAAATCCTTTTGCAAAACAAGAAAACCCACCATCCCACTGTTTATGAATTCAAGAGATGCAAAAAAATTACAAAACATATATACTCGCCTAAGCAAGTGCAATTCATTAAAAAGCCCATCCAATCTAATCCATTATGGAAACCACTACCGCTATAATAAGTCTTCTTCAAACTTTAAGTTACAACCATCATCATCATCGTCTTCTTATTTTTCTACTTCAAGGAGACGTTCATTTATAAAGTGCTCTTAAAAAAACCAGGTTCTGAGATTAATTGCTAGTACCCTCACCCAGAACAAATATCTGTGCGCCGTTTCTATTGACTCTTCTTGAGTGTTCTACTCTACCTAATGCCCATTGCGGTTTTAAAACATCAGACCTGTGACCTGAGAAACACGTCCACCGAATAGTTCATAAAATCCAACAATGAAAGTTCCACTATACTTCACAAGATTCGTTATACTAATCAGTAATCCGTACACTTCAGCCTTTTTGGGTAGAGCCCCAGCCAGATTTACTGTCCGCTGTGGAGTAGTTAAATCCAACACAGAATGGGCTATTTCAGCATTCTCCACGACTCTGTAGGAAAGAGCAACCTAGCTCCATATGGAGGACTTCTGTCAGAGATCACACCGATTCGAACAAACCTTAATTGGATAGCTTGACCATGGTGTATAATGATGGAAGTTGGAAATACGAGAAATACCAGAAAATCCCATCAGCCTAGTGGAAGTCCTCCTCCGCCTTACAATTAGAGCTCAGGCAGTAAACTTATTTGTGATTAAACCCCTTGTGGAATGAACTTTTTTATTCCAAGTTCTTTCTCTACTCTTCTACGCTCTCATCTCTACCGACAGATCGCCCAATTTCCAGCCCAACTTTTGTCCTACGAAATAGCTATAGTTAGTCTAAATCCATTCAACTAGAGTCCAGAGAGGGTTAAGAGGTCGGAAATACGTACATGTTAGGAGTCAGGAGGTAAGAGGGAAAGTCGGACTTACTTGGAGTGAGCCATGTTCTTTGCCCCCGCTTCCTAGCCCACCATGGATTTGGTCTTCTTGTAAGGATGCGGGATTTTTTGTTCTTATCATTTTATTGAACATAATCAAGCCCCTCTGTTTTACCACTTCCCGATTCGAGGGAAGATATTGCTCGAGTCTCTCTCTGAACTGCTTCATCCTGATTTTCTGAGGAATGGCTTGGAGAATTATTTGGAATCAAAGACTCTTCTCTGTTGGGATGAGGTAAATGTCAAGTGTCAGTCACAGAACCACCAATCCTTGGGCTTGTCGTTCCATTCCCATTCTAAAGGTAAGGGCTGCTGCTGGTTTGTTAAATCGTAAATGTCATCCCACCTCTCGGTTCGGAGCTCCTCGTTTGAGAATCTAGGACAAGTACAAAGGAACACTATTTAATGGAACCCATGTTATGATTGTTTACCTAAGTAGTAAAAGAATATTTTTGTTAAATATTTCATGGATTAATTAAATTATGAATTGATAATGGAGGTATTTGTATTTGTTTTTGGGAGGATGAAGTATAATCGATACACCCAGTTATCTAGAGAAATGGGGATTTTGGATGCATCGAACATATTTATCCAACTACCCCACCGTCAATAATGCAGCCATCACAAAGTGAATGCACTTTCATTGTTGACCTCTACCAAGTCATGAATCATGAAGAGTTCTATTTGTCACTGATTGATACTGGAGCTTCTGTTTCCAGTTCGAAGAAATCTGCCACTGTGATACTGCTAAAATTTAAGGATCTGGCTTGCTATTGATCGAGAAGAAATTTGTTTTCTATCATGAGCTATGATGATGAGCTGTTTATCTTCAGAACTGAATTTAAAATGAAATAATGGAAATTAATATGTATATATTTAAGCTCTCAGAATGCTCCTTAATTTGTTTAATAATCGATGTTTATGTAAGAAAGGCTCAACATAAGTTTTTCTTGCACGATGAACATTTTCCTGGAAATTTCATGGGACTTTGGCGTACGTATGTTATGAAATTTAGATCAAAGTTTTCTTTTTTCCAGCTTTTGCAGGGGCAATAATGTCACAAATTTACCCACATCCTTTCCAGGTTAATTTGAACGATGACCAAATATAGAGACTGGAGCTTTTTTTAAATATACAAATTATGAAATTCATTATTTAGTGGCTAAACGCGAGCAGAAAATAATTGCTAAAATTTAACTGTACGCGTTGGAAGTTAGAAAAATCAAAATTACTTCACATTCAAATGGCATATCAAAACCATAAGTAGTAACTAGAAATTATTGTTTTGATTGTCCCATTTTGACGGAAATTTCTTTGTTGTATTTTCGTAATTGAGAATATACTCAGTACACAAATAAATAAACAAAAATCAACATAACAAATCAAAAATCAAAAATTCAACTAATTAAAAGTAAATGTGAAGTCTTGCTACAATGCAAAGAAATATAACTTTCTTGTATGAACTCAGTAGTGAGTACATCTCAAACTTTACTAATTAACTTCTTGTTTTAGTTAAAAAGTATATTCATACCCACAATATTTTCGTTCTATTCAAGCCTTGAAATTCCATTACCTAAATCTATACTGAATAAGCTTGTCAGATTTCTTTTGTCCTTGGATAGATGAAGGAAGTTGCACAAGGAACTTTTATCTCGGAACTTGACAGTTAATTGACATCTACCTCCTACTTTCATGGCATTTCATCATCATATAAAACTCTAACTATCATAAATTTCTGTGTCGTCTTAGAATATAAAGTTTTGAGCTCATTGCGGTAGCATAGCGGTGTATTATGATAACAGATATAACTACGTTCTTCGGGAAAGAGTTTCTGTTGTTCTTTACCTCAAGTAAGCAAAATAAAGCTCCTAAATTGCTAAATGTCCCATTTTTTCTACATCATTAGGAGTCTTAATCATAAATAATGAAATGCATGTTTATAAGCAAGCTGGAGTTTGATTGAGAGGTCATGCTTGGGATTCTCATTTGTACAATTTGGGAGCTACAGAATATCCATTCTCTCGGATTGTCAAAAAAGTCATTTCTTTAATCATTTATCTTCCATTTCCCTCAAATTTCGGATTCGGATTCCCGTAGAGAAAAAGTCTTTGGAGAAAACACAACTAGACTAGCAAACTTAAACTCAAGACTCTAACAAAGACTCAAAAACACTAGAGGCAATACAGCACAAGTTTTACTTAAACATAACCCAGTCTCTAACACCCACACTGGGCCGCACTGTGCAATATGAATACTTTACACAAGTTAGACTACTGTGTGTCAGTCAAGAACTTTACTTGTCTAAGTACTGGTACTGGAATGTAGTTTGAATTATACAAAATCCAATTTTACTTCAGCTTGGGGAAGACAAATGACATACGTACAATAATCCATTTATTTCTTTTTGCATGGAGGTCTGTGGTAAAGTAGGATAAATAAATGTCGCATATCCTAAAGGATAAGCTTCTGTATCTCATCTGCTGTATCCTTACAAGTTACAAGGGAGAACTAGGAAGGAAGGAGATCTGAGTCAGGCTTAAGTAATAAAACTAGGATTACGAGTTGAGAACACATGATAAAATATAATCCAGATAGTTGGGAAAAGAAACAGAATATATTAGATATTTCTTCTTCTTCTTCTTTTTTTTTTACAATCCATGATAAAGTTGTATTGACGCAACGGTATACTACACAACGGATCGATACTTCGTTATCCTTGAATCATTTATCAGGATTGCTTTTTTTGGCTCAAAAGATTCCAACGACCCTCTGTCTGTTGTAATTTCCATTGAGGAGCAAAAGCTGGAGAAGAAGACCACAGCAACCGCCCCGAAAAATGTTAAATTATTCATCCTCACCCGAAGCCAATGGTAGAGTGCGAAAAATAGTGGAAAAGCTATAAACGCAACGGATCACAAAATCCTTTAAATACTCGGGGAAAGTTGTAAAAAACGGGTATTAGAAACCCGAACATTTTTATTCTGAAAATTTTTACATGGAATACTCCAAAACCATTCTGAGTTAACGGTTTTACAACTTCCAACTGCCGGGACTTGAAAGAGAATTTAATGATACAGGATTGAATAGGGTACCAAACTCTGTATTTGCTACCTTGTATTGTGACCTAGATGAAACAAAATTACAGATCATACAATCTAAAGTCGGCTTTGGTCTAGGAATCGATTTTGAGCTTTTCAGGGGGTTTGCGTATAATTAACTCTGTAAAAGTACATGCATATTTGTAATACACTATGAGAGTTGTGAATACTCAACTGTGAAAGCTGCACTCATATTGCTGAATATTACATCCATGTGCCCAACCCAAACACTAAATAATCAATCAAGCCCAAGCAGCCCTAAATGAAATCTTCAAACTTTTCAGAAAACCTACCAACTTCAAACAACTCCTTTGATTTATTTTTCAGTTTCTAATCATTTAGAGTATGAAAGCACCACTTCATAGATTTGATTAGCCCGTCATTCAAAAATTGTAAAGAAAAGTTTTGGTACAAGTATGAACTGAACATAGGAGAAAATAGAGATGAATAAATATTTTGGAATTAAAGGAACAAATGGAGCTTCATTTATTTCTGGTTCTCCCCGAAAACAAATGTCTAGTCATGTTTTATGTATCACACTCTATTCGACACAGCAGGTGTCAATGAAACAAGATTTTCTCGTAATATGTGTAAAGGAAATTACTATGTCATCATGGAAAGTTAATTTGTTTAGGAAAACTGTGGAGAGGAAACAAATGAATTCGATCATTTTCCACGGTTGAATAATTTTTGTTAACGAAAAGTTTGGAGCATCCAGGTGGACATGGATTGTTTTCCAAAAGATCAATCACCACATTATTAGGTGAGTGTACAGTTCTCCTAAAGTTTGAATAATATAGATCCTACTTCAAAGTATAAAGTGTATCAAGCGAGTGTGTAGTGTGCTTAAAGATCTGGTGAAAATGGATACAGTCTCTGTCAAGTTACTTATGGTTGAAAAAAGTTTCCTCAAAAGCTTCTTCCCTCAGGTTACAATTCCACATCTGAATTGGATCAATCTCTTCCACGAAAAACTGTTGAGTGTAGCTTTGAAATGTATAAGATAAAGTTTCCCAGGATCCATTGTCAAAGTTGTGTGCATACACTCAGAAATTTCTTGGATAATGGAGGACTGAAATCATTACACCGTTTCTCCATTAAAATCTGTGTACCTTCACACTAGCTTAGATCAAATTCAAAAGTTATTCAGTGGATTAAGTTGTACTGCATTAGTATTGTGTGCCAGATGATGCTAAGGTTGTTAATAAAAAAACGTATTCATAAAAACAGATATACGTGTAGACGTAAAGTTCTGCTAGAATGGTAAAAGTCCTGAGTCATTTAATAAAGTTCTGCAGTTGTATGCATGTATGCTTGAAATGAGAAGAGGGTATTGAGGCATGATATTATGGTAGTAAAGTAAGTAACTTAATCAAACAGTCTGATTGAGAAAGCGATCGGAATAAGACATACTTCAAGAGAGGGATAAAATGATAGTTAATCAACTGGGAAATGTACCGTGTAAAAACCTTTGGACCATTCATAAATGTATTTCATGTTCAATCATATCTCCATTGTCGGTAGAACAAGCATTTCCAAAAATTAATTTAATTTCGTAAAACTTTCTTCCACGGGTTAGTCGGGTTTGAAACTTTAGTTGAAATTCAAAGATTTAGCTTAATTACCGTGTCAGCAAAATTTTAAGAAAAGCCGTTCGGTCACGAACTCTATTAATCAGATTCAAATGCGAAATAATTCGACATTGCATGACCATGTGCATGTACCGATTTTATTTAAGTACGTTAAGCATTGACACTTTAAGTTGGTACACTAACAAGTAACAATTCATGCTAATGTTTACCATTTAAACAACAAATTATTAGGCTAGGGAAATTAAATTGCTTTTATTCAACCCACTTACACGCCAGAAGCCACCTCACTATTGAAAGGGTTCGATGAATAGAATATTTGTACGACTCATTTCACATCCAAACTTCTGAATAGCTTGTCTCAAAACTGGACTGTTGAGGAACAGTTGGCAGTGTCGTTAATCCCCTTAATACCCACTAAAATACAAGCACTATTGCTCATAACATGCTTCACTACTCGAACTGCTTTGGACTTCCAATGTATAATCAGAAAATCCTAAACTCAAGTCACTAAACAAGAGACTGTACTGTTCATTTATCTTGATTACACAAGGGAATTTATTCCAACTCATTCACCAAGGTATTCCCAACTAAATTAAAACCTTAAACTTTGATCCATGAACTTCCCAAGAACAATATAACTTACAAGAAAAGTAACAACGTATGTGTATAGCTTTACACAAAGGTATTTTTTAGTAGTGAGATTTATATAAACCGTATAAGTCCCTATCACTATTTCAATAAGTCCATAGGCCGAGTTTCAAGTTAAACTTGTCCAAATTGTAATCCAGACAAGTTGAGAGATACGGTTTGGGGAAAGTCCAGATGAAGTTATAAAGGGCAGAATAGGTACGTATATGTAAACCAGGTATAATATCTCCACCTACGTATGTAGCACAACTTTTACTCAGAAGACAGGGAAAGTTGGGTTTTTTATGTTTTTACGGATATGGTACGAGAACTAGGACCATTCCACCACTGCACAACGATAGAACTGAAAGTTCAGTAACTGTTGCTTCGGACTTTGGTAGACAAGGATTTAGCAAAGGCACAGCAGGATGTGTCCATATGGGTTTGGCTAGCCTGATAACTAGGCGAGAGGGTTTGACTTGTCTGCTTGTGCTCAGCAGCAGCAGCAGCAGTAACCTGACTTTCTTCGGATCGAACTCCTTCTACCCGACTCACCACCATCATCCCACTAGAAACACAGGGGAAAGAGGACAGTGAAGAAAGTATAAAATAAAGCACGTGCAGATAATAGCTCCATAACTAGATCCATCTCAACCGATTTTTAACCCTTTTACAAGTCCGCGGACAAAGTCCAGCAAAATATATTTTCCTCCCACTGTTTTGAATAAAAAAAACACACTTCAGCTACAGGATAAATACTCAAGTGAGAGTTCATTCCCGATAATACCAACCTTGTTCAACTCCTTGCCTATGACTGGGGTAGCATGCTAGAGAATTTATTCCAATAACCTAAAACCCCGCTGTGTCATACGACCAGGCGAGGCTGAAACGAGAAGAATAGAAGTGAATGAAGGAATTCTCTCTGTTGCGGCAGACTGTTGGATTTCGGAGGATAGTACAGTAGACAGATATATATATACTGTAGGAGGGTGGCGGATGGGCTTGTCTTGGATCTATAATCTCAGCTAGATTTGAATTCCTATAGACAGAGACGACCTCTAAGCTCCCTCCTGTATCCTTCCTACCAAGACGATGGCCATGGCCTAACTCAGAATGTGAAAAGGTTGGAGATTCTGTGGTAACAGCACTAGAATCTAGAATCTTCAACCAGGAGAAAGCACACATAAACCTATCCACTACACTACAGACCAACACGACCCATGGCAGGGAAAGAAAGGGTCGTAGCTCCTATTGAATACCATCATAGCTGAATAAAGTCCAAAGTCTATGAAAATAATTATGAAAAATAAGTAGAACAATGAAACTCGGTGATTCCTCCAGGGATTGATGAGGGCTCTGCTTTTTAAGTCTCCACCTACGGCCCTAGAGAAAGCACAATTTGAGCATTTCATGTTGATCCATTGCGTCTATAATGCTTTGAGTTGTATATAGTTTGCTCTGTACTACATTCTCTCCAAGGATTTGTGCATAGTGGAGGCTAGTATATTCTACGTGGAGTTTATACATTCCATAAAGCGGGTTGACTTCGATCGGACCATTTCTTCTCGCTCGTGCATGTTGCTGTTGCCTCGCTACATTCAACTCTGAGGAAATGGTTACAATGCAATTGGACTGTGTTGCGAACTCGAGAGTCTGCATTATGAGGGGATGGTGGATGTGAACATTTTAGAGATGCTAGTGTGGGATATGACGTCACCTTGTGTAAACTTTCACTCTGTCGGTCGTGGTGGCTATGGCTCACTGGAGTTAAGTTCCCTCTCTCTCTCTTTATCACATAATTTTGACTCATGGGTTTTCACTTTCAATTCACACATATAGCCACCACAGAGAACGTAGCTTAATACCCCAGCTTACATCTTGTATATACTTTCTCCCAAAGGTCAACTTAAGGGATTTAACTGCCAGGCATTTCAATTCCAATACACACCATCCCACCATTTATATAATTCATGTAAATGAGACCAACTCTGAATTCAACGGCTTTGGTACATTTGAAAAGTCGCTGAGAGGAGGGAAAAGCTTAGTAGTTGGAGATATTTTTAGTACGTGGGAGCAGGTATGGAAGTAATTATTATGGCAGGGTGGACTGCGAAGGTCGAATTGGAGCTTTTAATTTATTGAAGATATTATAAATAATTTATGACTCTACTTTCACTGACAGCTTTTTAACTCCTGGAGCGAAAAAAATGTCACTGCTCTTTTAGGATGGGTGTTCTTTAGAGTTTGGTGAATCTATTTGAGACACCACACCGGCTGCCTCAACCTAGTATTTTACTCCAGAGATATTGTAAAATTTCAAAAGAGTTCTGCCTCTTAAGTCTGGATGAATGATGAGTACTTGAGAGACCATGCTGGGTGTTATTGCGTGGAATTTCTTGGCCGTAAATCAAATCGATTTTTTTTCCAGCGCCGCTTCCTATACGTCGCGATAAATGTTTAAGCTCTTAAATTCTCAGAAGCACACGACATTACAAGAACGCACTGAGTATCCATTGATTATTATGGACTTAGGAATAGAAATGCTCAGGTAATTTTTCTGTTTACATTATTCTCACTGGCTAAGTAAAGAAGTTCTTAGGCTTATAGTTTAAACAAGGGAGTACTAATGATAGTGCGTCATCAAGTCTTGTTTCAACAAAATGGGAACGTCTTCTGGGAATTCACATACTCATACTCATCATTTCCCTACTCTTTGGCTAAGGAAGCTCGTAAAGTAATTGAGCCGCGTAAGGCAGTTCCGGTGAGGAGGAAATGTGGCTAACGGAAACATTTTATCTAATAACCTCCAAGGGCAGTAGATTGATGTAGACAAAACAATACTCTAAGCCCAAGAATATCCTACCTTGATGAAACAATTTATTTTGAAGAAGAAATTATTTCGTGCTTGTATTCTATGATTAAAATCATATGGCCGATCACACTTCCACCTGCTTGACACGCGTGTTTAAAAGGGGTAGAGAATTATCATACCCTGACTGAGCACAAATTGTATCGCAAAAAATAGCAAGATAATAAATGTGATAGAGTGGTGTTTTGATAAAGTACAAGGAGAAAGGACGTAGATTGGAGATTGCTTTCCAAACAAAATTCGGATAGAATGGACTACTGACTGAGACAGTTTCATTGTAAAGAAGGCAGCGCATGAGTCAAGCTAATCCACTTAAGCTTCCTTAATCATCCTCTCACCGGTCCTCAGGGTCTATTACATTATTTATGCTACAAGACAAATCATGAGAATTTATCATCCGTTAAAGCCGCTCTGTTCACCAACAAATGTGATAAAAATTCATAAGTGTCTCATCTGTCCTCCCGTTTCGATTCCAATAAAGATGGAAATTCTTAAACGGGAATATCATCCGGGCAAATGTGAGCAAAATCTTTGGATGGATCGATGAATTGTGTATAGCAATTGTGATGACCCATTCTCAAGTTGTAACTAAAAGAATAAAAGCTACTTGAGTAAACTTTCGAAACTTTGGCAGTTTTGTCACTCGCCACTTTATTCAATTGGATTTGTTGAAATTGTCACTAGAGCTACGCTTTAATTAAGACTTGTAATATTAAATAGAAGTTGGGATAAGGAATTATTGCCAGACTTAATGCATTTAAGGTAGTATGGAGTTGAAACAAAATAGATTGCCTAGTTTTAAAATTGCGAATCGATCACTATTTTATATGTCAATGTTTGCAATCAAGTATTGAACCGGGCGTTTTTATTGAATTTAGTTTCAATTTTCATCCTTACATAAATAAGCTATGGAGTGTAGATACGAAAGTGAAAGCCCAATAATCAATAAATACATATTTTGTCTTGTGAGGAAAAACTAGGTTAGATGAGAAATTCTGTATTTTGTATGAGAAAAAAGGTTTTATTTATCTTAATTTAAAGTATTGTTACTGAAATACCTGCCAAAGCCAACTACCTACTAAAATTCTCCTCCCTTCGCCCAACATGCCTGGATCTATGTATTTGTGCTGAAGAGTTTTTCCGAGGCCACCAAGTCAAAGCCAACAAAAGTTCAATGATGCTTCTCTGACAATAGGATTAAATTGTATGATATTTTAGTTTGCTACACAGTAGAAAGGCAATGGATAGGAGATATGCACGTTCTAAAGATAACGGTATCCTGATTATCTACAGAAGCGTCTCTCTCTTTAGTACTGTCCATTTTTATTTTTAGTACGAATGATGTACAGTTAGATGAATTCTCTCCGTCTATGTCTGTGTCAATTGTTGGGCTCAGTCAGGTATGGAACATAAATGATCAAACTCAGCCGTGACAGTTTTATCACACTTATTTACCATTACCACTCACCTCTAGATCTCTATATTAGCAATTTTCATAAATAGAAAATACCTTATGGTTTGCAACAAAATAAACGTTATTTGATACTCCAACTCAACTGATACTCTTGAATTTTATGACCTCTGCAAAAACCTAACCAGTGCTGCTGCGGTCGACAAGTCTGAGTCTTTAAATCCTAAAATCCCTCATACAATTGGATCCTCCAACGTTGGGTCCTAATAAATTACTTGAAATAATGAATATTTGATTCTCATGGACTCCATCCATCAATATTCTCCATGCTTTATTCACACAGAGACAAGGAATTCTTAGCCAATCTACTTGCTCCGTAGAGTTCATGGACAGAGAGCTAAGCCCCCTTAAATATTCAGCATTTCTGAGAGGATTACCTTCCCTTAGTTCCAGGAAGCCCTTCTAAAGTCGTCCGAGTGTTTAGACACTCTGAGCGGAAAAACCCAACAATGTTACCTACTTCCTCGAACGATAATATATGCATATACTACCATGGCATAACTATAGGAATGTATGTATGTATTTATAAGAAGATCCCTATAAATCATAGATTGATTGCTCCTATAGATATATATTTTATTTGTTCTATTTGTATCAAAAAATATATACGAAGTTTCGTAAGGATTTAGCTGGAGGGGTGAGGGATAAAATGATACTCGAGTAACAATGGTTGTACATGCACAGCACTTGGTACCTTAGTGGCTAAGGACATTTTAGGGTGGCTGCATTACAGGGTGGCAGAATACAGGTGAGTCTGGCTCTGGGTACGATGACGATCGCATGAATATATAAACTATATAGCTTGGAGGAGTTCAGGTGGAGTCTAATTATTCTTCATATATTCAATTCCATGGAGTTTGAGAGAACTTGCATACCTCCATAGATGTTAATACATTAAGTTTTTACATCTATACGGACTGACACTGATAATCTAATACTCGGCTCCACTTAAACTTCCAACTCTCGATCAAGCTTAAAGGTGGACTGGGAACTGAAAAGGAAATCCCAACTACCCGTCCAGACCTATTCAGTGACAGAGAAACTTTTAGTCTCAAGCCCATCTCTATTTGTCAAGGAGGACTTATGGAAAGTAGTGTTATAAGCTTGTCTCGACTTTATCTCAGATATTTGGAGACAAAGAGTGAAGAGACTCTATTGGATTCTTGGCTGAGTGGCTGACAATCAACTATATGGTAGAATTTAGTTTAAAATACAATACTATGGTGTAGTGTTTTTGTGGGATCTATGCAACATGATCTGGGTGTGAATTTTTTGATTTTAGTGGTGTAGGTATAAATATGGAAAAGAGTTTTTTTCAATTGTTCAATTGAGACTGGAAGTTTTTGGAAAACTAGCTTGAAAGTTTGTGGTAATTACTGTGTAAAGTAATTTGAGAATTAGAACTCTTGGAACACCGATTCTTAAATTTCTGTGGTAAGTATTGGCAAGGCGTTGGAGAATGCGAATAAACATAACTAAACTCATTACACTGATACTATAGATACATAGATACGGAAGGAGACTTTGTAAAGGATCTTTATAACGTTCCAAAACTTTTTGTTCAAGCCTCATCTGGAGTTTTAGTAATGAGATTATAGAAGAATGAAGTAGTCCACTCCATCCACCCTTGATTCAATGAAGCTAAAACGTGGTATCATCGAATCTATTTTTCAATGTACTTGAGTTAGATTTAGATGGGATGCATTGAATTAATTAACGCATACATCTTATTTATGGGCTCATGGTCTCCATCAAATTTGCGAATAAATTGGGTCCTCCCTGGCTTGTATTATGTCATGATTCCTGTCTCTTAGCACTTGATGTCTTTTCAGGGCTATAAATCATAATCAAGTTCTCTAGAGTCTGCTTGCACTGCTTGGATCAATCTTTTAACACTTGAAAACCCTCTTGTTCATGTTGATACAGCTCCAATACACTTTGGTTGGATATCAGTTACAAATCATGACAGTAGTACTAGCAGGATTGCGTGGGGTTAAAAAGAGTTGTGCATGTTTTCATACACAGCATTCTGTAGCTTATCATCACTTGATTTTTCGTGCTCGATTCTAGTGATGCATCAGATTTAGTGGGATTGTGTTTAAAATTTTATTTCGCAGACCTTAGTTAACATAGAAAACTTCCCTGTACAACTTCATATAGCCCGACTCCTGTGCACTTACTTAAAACTATGATTGCAAATTATCGTTAGT
>JAQFYM010002756.1:0-21768 GCA_034694785.1 Agrenia bidenticulata
AAAGTCAAACTTAAAAGTTACTGAACACAAACCCAAAACGAACGGGCCCTTTGTAGCTGCTTGGAGTAGGTTTTTAATAATGCAAGATGCATTTCATTTTAATGCTGAATTATTGATATACCATATACCCTCGTGCATCATGAAATGTGATAGATTGTATTTTACTCCAAGCTAAGCTATACTATCTACTATGAGCCTCAATTGATAATTAAAACGATGTAATCTTATTTATCCAAATTAAATACCTTTGCATATTGTCGTATGCTGTCTACAAATTGCTTCAAACTGGGAACGATAATTTGCTCCAATATGCCATAAATTAACGCTTTACAGCGGATAATAAGCCAAATAATAAAGAGGATAAACCATACTTAAATTATCAGCAAAAAAAGTGAGAAAAAGGGTGTAAAATAAATACAAGAATCAAGTTTGATTCAAGCCCAAGCCTCTTTCCTACCATCTCGTGAAAAACTGAATGAGCAAGCCTTGTAATGCCTACACGTTTGCTATTGACATTAAACATTTAACTTGACTGTTGGTTGACTCACAGACCATTATAACAGGCTTTTCACACCGTTTTTCTTGATGCATGAGTGAGTAAACCATGTTGTACAGATGCTGAGCTTTTATGGGATTTGCTATAAAATAAGATATCCTCAAGAAGCTACACTGGCTGGCTAGCTCTACTCATCCCGTAAGGTTTTTCATATCCGGTAGACCCGGGTGTGTAGATTTTTCATTGCACGTCAGCCTCCCCAGCGGCTTTTCCTTTAATATTTTAGCTGGTCCTGTTCTATATGTCAGAATTTAGTATCAATTTTAATATATGGGAAACACTTGAGAGTTGAGGAAATCGAGTTAAATTTAATTACGGCTTGTGGTTTGAGTTGGATTAGGTTTGCAGGATCGGGATAAGAATTTTAGGGAGAGGAGTAAGTGTTTAATTTAGTTTTACTGAGGGCGTGTTTGCGGCTATTTTCTATTTTGCCAATTCAGAGTTTGAAACGTTAGTTGGAAATTAGTTGACATTCGGCATAAGAGAGCTTGCTTGACACTTGACAGTTGCAGTGAGGGATTGTGACAGGTGGGGCTTTTTGGAGTTTATTTTTATTCGTCATTTTGATGTCAGTAATCAGTATTGACAAGTCTTTAATCACAATTATGGTTCAACTGTTATTTCTTGCCTTGTGTTTTGTATTGGTGCTTGGTATTTTTTAATTAAATCGTGCTAAAGTAAATGTATTCGAGAAGATAAATATGATTTTAAAATTTCAATTCAACTTTTGAATACTTTGGTAGGGATTAGGAATAGGATTCAGTGTTTTCAGAGCTTAAGATTAGTTAAGAATCTCGCTAAGTTTGGTTATGGTTCTTACTTCTTATGTGTTATGAGATGATAAAAGCACAATTTCTAACCATTAATTACCAAAGGGTAAAACTAGAATGGATTGACAACTTACATGAGTTACAATTATTGAAGTCTTAATTTACTATAATTAAATTCAATATTTAACTAATTACTGTTCTTCTTAAAAACTTTCAGGCTATCCGAATCCGAAGCTTCACAGTTTGACGGTAATTTGGGGATCAAGATCAATTAGCTAGGATAACGAATTTCTATATTCCGAAGTAACTTAGTTTTTAAGTTTATCTGCATTAAAAATCGCTAGCCAAAATGGACAGTAAAGGGAGGAAAGTAATTGTCTGTGATAATGGCACCGGGGTAATTATTTTCATAATAATTTCAATTGTAAATTCTATTGAAGTAAAAGGTTTGAGTAATTTGTTAATGATTTTTTTTGCTTTTAATAACCGTTCCAGTTTGTTAAATGTGGTTATGCGGGCTCACACTTTCCGGAACATATATTTCCATCCATGGTAGGACGTCCGATTATCAGGGCGGCTAATAAAATCGGGGATGTTGAAATCAAGGTACGAACCGTTTCTAATCTGCTGCTGGCTAAGCTATTTCTTTACCGGAAGCAATTCCAACTCTGGCACTTGACCGTAAAAAATGTTAGGTTACCGATTTCAATACTACATGGTACTACTAATGTTTTAACTTTCAAGTAAAATTGATTATAACAACATATCAATTTACATAAGAGTTTTTACAATTCTAGTGTTTTAGTCAGGCTAGCTAAACTTTAAGTAACTGGCTAATTAATTACTGAAACAAGATCTAATGTAATAACACGTAACAAGTATTACCATTTAATTTTTAAGATTGATTCAAGGTTACCAATTTTGATTTACGTTCTAAAAACTGGGTTTGATTCTATGCTCGCATATGAACACAAGAAGCACTTAGTATGATTTGAATGACGAATGATGATAATCAGAAGATCAGAATAGCAATTCTAAACTTGTATAATTTATTTAACAATTTTTACTTTCATCGCAAGCATGAGGAACAAGATATTGCCGTAAGTACTTTATGACACAGCAGGCAAACCGCAAGCAAAGTTTGCATGATTATTTGCACGAAGTATAATAGCCCCTTAGTGCTAATCACCAAAGGCAGATAACTCGTATTTCTATAAACAGCGGTTTTAGTATATACTTTTCTCCAATGTCTTGTATCTCAAATTATTGTATTCGAAAACACAATTTCATGGCACTTTGGTGATTCATATTTTGCTGCTTCATGTCTTGTGATTAGAAGTCACAATTATGAACCTTTTAATAGAATTTATTATCTTTTTTGTAGGATTTGATGATCGGAGATGATGCTAGCAAATTGAGATCAATGTTAGAAGTAAACTACCCAATGGAAAATGGTATCGTCAGGTAAAGTGTAGTGAATTTGTTAAATAATTTATAGTAAACCCTCAGACTATTCCCATGAAATAAGTACCCTGACTAAAATAGAAAGTGTTTCTAACCCTAGATAACTTGTTTTTGTATATTCTAATTCATTCAGAAATTGGGAAGATATGCTGCATCTATGGGATTACACATTTGGTCCAGAAAAGATGAATATTGATCCAACGGAGTGCAAGATTTTGTTGACAGAACCTCCAATGAATCCAACGAAGAATCGGGAGAAAATGATCGAGGTTCTAATTGGAATGAATTTTTATGCTGTTTTTTTAAAATTCGATGAAATCCTAAAAATAATATTTACTCATTTTTAGGTCATGTTTGAGAAATATCAATTTGCTGGAGCTTATATTGCCATTCAGGCTGTCCTGACACTTTACGCTCAAGGTTTGTTAACTGGAGTGGTCGTGGATTCTGGAGATGGAGTGACACATATATGTCCTGTATACGATGGATTTGCTTTGTCACATTTAACTCGGCGTCTGGATATCGCTGGGAGAGATATTACGCGTTACTTGATAAAAGTTAGTGAAACCACTTGCTGGTCGTAGTGCTTTAGACGTAAACAGTTTCGTTTTTACGATTTGTTATCTATGTGTTTTTTTCCCAGTTACTTCTTCTGCGCGGATACGCATTCAATCATTCCGCCGACTTCGAAACTGTACGAATGATGAAAGAGAAACTTTGTTATATTGGATATAATCTAGAAACTGAGCAAAAGCTAGCTCTAGAAACCACAGTACTTGTTGAGACGTACACAGTAAGTTTTGGATTAGATATTGATATTTCCATTTGACAGTAAACCTTTAGCAATTCATACAATTAGTAACAATTAGTAACAAATTTCTGTTAAAATAGCTGCCAGATGGAAGAGTAATTAAAGTAGGAGGAGAGAGGTTTGAAGCACCTGAAGCATTATTCCAGCCCCATTTGATTAACGTTGAAGGGCTAGGAATTGCAGAACTAGTATTCAGCACAATTCAACAGGGTGACATCGATATTAGACCGGAGTTATACAAACACATAGTTCTGTCTGGAGGTTCGACTATGTACCCTGGCCTTCCTAGTCGCCTTGAACGAGAAATAAAACAACTTTATCTGGAACGTGTACTGAAAGGAGACACCGATAAGCTCTCAGTACGTCAACCCAGAGCTAAATATTTTTTAAATTGAGCTATAAATTAATTTTTAATTGTTGAAATACTCCTTAACTTCTTAGAAATTCAAAATCAAGATTGAAGATCCTCCCAGAAGAAAAGAAATGGTTTTCATTGGAGGAGCTGTGCTTGCCAATGTTGTGAAGGATAAGGACACCTTCTGGATGTCCAAAGAAGAATACGAAGAAAAGGGAATGAGAGTCTTGGATAAATTAGGAGTACGTGCTGGGTAGTTTAACTGTATTGGATACTTATCTGGCTGAGCAACGGATGTATGGCACGTAAATTATAAATTAGCTACCACCCATGACCCAGCATTGGATCAAGAAATGCTGGTTGGGTGGTAAACTACCCGGGCTTCCAGATTGACCTTCTCGACCGTACCTATAGTTTTATTAATTACTAAATTGCAGAGACTTGCATGTACAATTCAATTGTGTGTTTATGTTTGTTCTTCTATTTCTTATAACAAATAATTTAAGCAGTTCAAATCGAAGGTTGGATAAATACACATCTAGAAATAATAAGCTTTACTTTTCAGTTAACAAGCTCCATTCTAATTTTTGTAGATTAAAAGTTTAAAAGTATGAAAATTTGCACAAATCTACTTCAAATGTATTATATCTATCACTTCTATTCTATTGTGTATTAAGATAATCAACTCTCATTCCATTTTCATATGATTTTTGAATACAGAATGCTGATATGTGTTATAAATATTTTGTAGTTGTAATCTTGTAATATATTTGTATTAATTTAATTATCTATTCTGTACAATGTCCGTACTTGTAGAAGCTGAAATTTTCATGATCCACTACTGTTTTGTCGATTTAGTCATGACACTGAAGCAAAAATATAAATCAGTAAAGTTATATAAATACTTAAAAAATAAAGGTTTTGTAACGTGCAGTGAATTTAAATAATTTCCTTGCTCCTTCCTTCCCATTAAAAAAAATATTATTAGCTCTCACATTTGCCATATAAATAATGGGGCCTATTTTTGTTGACCTGCCTGGCCTTCGGAAACTTTAATATTCTTGTAACACATTGACCATAGAATTATAAACTGCAATAATATACGATACGAACATGTTAGCCGTCGATAGTGTCGACAGAGAATAATTCAGAAACTTGTTTTGCTCCACTAAATCGAAATAAAAAAACCCATAATAAATGCCATTTGTTCTCCAAATATTTCCAATGTTTTCAATGCAATTTATTTCATAAAACTCAAACTGAAGTATACACTTAAATCGTTATCTGGAACATTTAAAAGAAAATACCACACACACATTTACTCATTAAAAACTAAAACTAGCAGGCATTTATTTCTTAGTATAATAAATCTCTGTTTTATCGTATTGATTTTGTCTCATTTTTCCCATCTGCAGGCTAAAGCTGGGGAAATTACTTGGGAGTTTGGAGGCAATCGGGTTTCTGTAACCGAACGCATTTGTCGACTGTTATTACGTGTGTTTCACTTTTATTGACCAAAAGTTAATTTTGTTCAAGTGTTTAAGAGATAACGAAGCTGCAATTATCTAGAAAAGTAAATATTTAAATAACATTTAGTTTGAAGTACTCTATACCATTGCCTACTATTTTTTCTAGGACCAAGACCAGATCGTACAATTCACAATTTCTGAGGAAAACATGCCGGACAATGCATCAGCAGTATCGTCATCAGTTTCTTCTGCCTCCACAACGGGTCCGAAACTCTGCATAATTTGTGCTGGGACTGCGTCTAACAAGATTGTGAAGGATTGCAATTTTCAAATGATGATGGACCTGTACTGGAAAGGAATTAGAGTTGACGTGAAGCCCGAAATGATAAAGCATTTTGACCTATGTGTCAGCTGCTTTGACAATGTCCTTCAGTTCTACCAGATTAACGACGTTCTAGTCTATTTTGAATCAAGACTGAGGGAACTTCAGCGAGGCATATTAGGGACTAATCTCAAAGGGATTCTTACCTGGCAAGAAAAGGGACTGAAGCTTCATAAATTGCAGCATGAAATAATGAAGGGTAAGTTAAGGATTGAAAATACGCCGGCTATTCGGCTATGATTGTCTGTTGAAAGTTTCTGATTGAACTAGTATTCAGTTAAATCTTGAATTTCTGATTGAATTGCATGTATGATACCATATACAAAATGCATCTTTTCAGAATGGGGGACACAGCTGGAACCCTTAACAGATCAAGGAGAAACAAAGACTATATTAGACGCGTACCAAGTGACGCAATACCAGAAAGATGATCCCAATGCAACGAAAGAAGAAAAAAAAGAAATTGATTCAGACGAAAACTTATCTGAAGACGAACCTGACTTTGTTAGAAAAACTTGTGGTAAGCGTATTCAGAGCCAACTTAAAGATAAAAGGGGACCAACTAGCAAGAAGCTGCGACGTGGTAGATCTAAAGGTTTTAGTGACGAAGGGTCGGATACAGATGCAACTAACCGCTTGGACAAGGTCAGTAGTGCCGTTTCAAGTGATGATGAATCCATCACAGTCAGAGAGCGAACTAATACGAGAGTCAAAACTTTTATATCTACAAATTTGGCGTATGGAGTTTCAGAGAAAGAATGTAAAATTTGCTTAGATAAGTTCCCATCGTCTTCCTCACTTCAGAAGCATCTTCGTCAGCATAAAGGTACTTGAATTAAAAAAAAATTATCATCTACTTTTAATCATTTGGTTTTGTAAAGAGAAACGAGTCTTATGAAATTGTTTATGTGTAGTCCTAGAAAATGACGGGAAGTTCGAGTGTCGGGTTTGTCTGCAGCAGTTCAACAGGCTTCCGAAACTGGTCGATCATAAGAAAACCTGCTGTTTTGATCATATCGATGAAAGTTCATCGAATGCTTAGTGCAATATTGAATTCCTATGTATTTAAAAATAAACTTCACAGAGTTAGTAATTACATATTTATAACAAACAAAAAATTATATACAGAGGATCCGAAAACCGAAGAGATGAGATCCAGTTCAGATCTCACCGATTTATATTTGGGGTTTCAGAAGAATTATCTGCTCGTTTTGTACATGAAGCTAATGTAAATAGAAAATATCAGCTAATTAGTATCGAAAGAATCGTCATTGTTTAAAAAAATTTTAATGTAGAAACCTAATGTATTTATTTAATTTGCTGAAATATTAATCAATTAGTGAAATTGCTATGGACTGTTACATTAATTTGGTTGACGTATGATGTTTACGGTTTCTATATTGGCATTCCATTGCTTATAACTTTACAGTATGTGACTGACATTCGGTAATAAACAATGTTAATTTTTTCCAGGAATTTTTTTCTGTTTCTACATATTATTCTTCCTAAGCCACATTAAGGTTATTTTTATGCGTCAATTCTGATTCCGATAATTTCAAAATAATTTGTTGCTATATAATTCGAACTTTCCAACAATTACATAACAACCCCATCGGTCCAAAAGAAAGATTTACGCATTTGTGCTTCATTTTAATTTGTAATACTCGGATTTACGCATACGAGAGGCTAGAGTTGGGAGAAGGAATGTGGGAGATGTGAAAAGTTGGAATCTGTCAACAGAAAATAAAGTAGGTGTTTTAAGACTATTAAATTGAATAGACGGATAGACGAATTCTGCTACCTCTAAGACCCCCAAAGATCCAAATATAAGTGTCAAACTATCAAAAGGTTTGTATAGGGGATAGGTTTTATTCAAAACATGGCCCTTCAGCCCTTAGCCCAAGGATTTAACCCAGAAGAGTTGCCCCTCGAACTCCTTCACGGCGAACTTGTTTGTAGTGGCATTCTTGCCAGCAAAGACGGAGACATTGTAATTAATATATACATTTTAATTTATGAAAAATTATCAATAATGTTATTTTGAGAACTTTCAATCATAATTAGTGGACTTGACTTCCTTCGAGGTGGTTCTAAAAATATCTTAATTTTTGTAGAATGAGCTTCTGTCAAAATTGGAATTCATCGGGTTCAGCACAGGATACAGACTCATTGAGAGGTAAGGGTTCATAGTTCATTGATATTCTTTGTTTAATACTACAAATCAAATAGACTAACTGTACAAATATAAATAAACGAGCTACTTTCGGTTTACAGACTTTTACGAGACTCTCCTCGCTTTAAGGACGAGCTGGATACAATCAAATTCATCTGTAAAGACTTCTGGATGGCTGTGTATAAGAAACAGATCGACAACTTGAGGACAAATCACCAAGGGACATACGTCTTGCAGGATAATTCTTTTAAATTTACTTCAAAAATATCAGCCACCAAGCAATATCTGGAGCATGGCCCTAAGGTAAAAATTCATTTCTATGTTCCAGTTCCTATTATAATTCATTTTAGAATTTCTCCTTAAAGTCTTTAAAAAATCGTGTTGTTTTGTTACAGTTCTTGGCATATACTTGTGGAATAATAAGAGGAGCCTTATCCAACCTTGGAATTACGTCTGTAGTTATAGCTGAAACTGCAACGATGCCAACATGTAGATTTCATATAACAATACAACGGCCAACATAGCTTTATTTTTCATGACATCTAATAAATTTTCAAGTTTTATAGCTTTTCCCTGTACAATGTACACCGAGAATAGTTATAAAATTGTGTCCTTTAGTAAGCAAGGGATTGCAGAATATTGTCGACAAATTGTTGACCTTGCAGTATATTAAATATTGTATCCAGATATAAACTTTGTGTGGATCTCATGTAATTGTACGCATTCCTATCATCTAAACTGTCTATGTGTATCGGCTCATTCTCAATTCCATTTAAATTGGTCTCGCTTTGTGTCTATTTGTGATCGTTCATAAATATATTAAGCAAGTATTTGTATTGTTATTACCAACTTTATGTTATGATTTCCAAAAAAATCAATTTAGGTAATCATCTGCGGATTAAGATTTTTATTAATGCCTCTTCTTTTAGTTAGATTTCAAATATAGAATGCAGCTGACAGTGAGATAAATATAGCGCTTCAGTATAACTAATTATAAGAACTTCATAATAACAGTTTTACATGGGAGTTGCTGCAATAGTAGCAAGTAGCTTTAAACTCAACAATACATTATAAAGAGCTTGGACAAGGCAATTAGTGTATTTATAACGTAGGTATATTCAAATCTGGACCAAGCTTCACTTTTTAATATGTTGCGTCGGCTTGTGAACTTCGCCTAGTTCATCGTGGAGCTCTTGAAAGCATTTTTTACAAAACAAGTCTCCATCACACTCTTTGCATTTTAAGGTGGCTCGTTTTTCATCACAAATACGGCATAAGTTGTCCAGGTCCTGGATGATTTAAAAATATTAATTATTTAATAAATGGAAATTTATATAACTTATTCAAAATTCAAAATTAAATGTATTTCATATTATTAACCTCGTCTTCGTCAGAGGACATGCTGATATCTGCATGTGGTTCACTGCTTTCAACACCACTACCACCTTCGTGGTCCATTTGGTTTGTAATCGTACTGGACCCAGATGTTTTGGCTTCCAGCTCTACTTCTGCTTTGAACTATCGGAAATATATATCATAATGATTCAAACTGTTTTGACATCTTTTGATTGATTTAATCGTACCCGTTCCATAATTCTTTTGATTTGCTCTTCCTCCGAAATCTCTTCAACTTCAATATTTCTGTAAAAATAACAACAGAATACAATTTATAGATGAAGTAAAAGCCTTACTTTCGAAGTTATAAATTATAATTCTCACGTTGACTTGTTATTTGATTCACATGAAGATCCAGCGTCCGATCTTTCATTTTTTGGGGGGTCTCCACGAAGTTTGGCTAGCCTTAATTCAATATCACTAACAATAGTTGTTTTATACTGCTTATCGAGCTGAACCTCGTCTTTGTACCGGGAAATTAAATCGTTTTCAGTTTCTGGTTTACGTATAGTAACTGCAGAGCACTGCTTACTTCCTTCTGCAAGAGGTTGCTCATCTGTTTAAATATTAAAATGCTTCCATGAATAAATGCATTTACAAAGAACCTATTTGAATTACCTACATGGATATATTCTTACCTTTCAGACGAGCTAACCGTTCTGCTATTTCATCTTCCATTTGTTCTGAACGTCTTCGATTCCCTTTATTCGAGTCAGAGTGATCATCTGTATTCATCAAGCTTTCTAATCGATCAGCAATATTTTGGTCTTCAATGGACAACCCTTTCTTCAATTGAGCTAACCTTGCCTGCCTCGCGTGCTGTTTGTATACGGTTATCGGAGGTCTGGCTGGATTCTCCATTGACTCCAATCTATATTAAAACAGTTTTAAAATAATTAAATGAAGGCAAATTCCCCTTCAATCTGTCATCTTATGAATACAAAATGTAAATCAGGCTTGTAATTAACATTCCGTACCTTCTTAAGGCCTTGGTGATAATCGGAGGCTCCTCAGGATCCATTTTCGACGTGGTTATCGTGTGACAGCGTTGACAAACGACTATTTCCTTTTTCTTATTGGAGTCATCTATTTTAAATCGGAGACAGTTCTTGCAATACGAATATTTACAATTGGGACACCCGTACTGTAATTGTTATATAGGATTAGCAATTAGCAAACAAGCCTTTACTGTTTCAATTTTCAAAACAATAAATAGTAAAACATCCAAATTAATTCCACTCGATTTATAAAAATCTTACTTCTCGTTTCAGAAATCCAAAAGTTTGAGCGCAGCCGTGACAAGATGACATAATTCTTGATGATCAATTTGGAATTCGATGTATTTTGAGACTTACTCCGACTGTAGGGTGTAGACACTGTAGACTGAAAGGTTGAGATAATCTCTAGACAAAATACGTGTACAATATTCCTTAGATTTGGAAGGGTTTGGAGGTTAAAAATGACTAATAAATAAATCCTCCAGAAAGTCAAAAGGAGTTTACAGAAAGGTTACCGCTGCTTCTCTGAGATGACTCACCGTCACGATACTATCACTATTCTACAAAGATGATGTTTCATTTCATGTTATGTTGAGTTGTATACTTGAGTATATATGTAAAGTTAAATCTGATGCGCAAAGGATTGCTAACTCGATTATCCCCTGAATTGGGAAATCAACAACAATTTATTGAACAAAAAAGTCCAGTCAATCAGCTCATCGTGTTGGGCATATGCAATCCCCAGTATTTATGATATGACTATGACGGGCAAAAATGAAAATTACTCAGGTAAATACATATTTTATTTTTTGTAGTACCTGTTGTTTTCCTCTCCAATTAAAAATGAACAGACCTTAATTATGAAGAAGATACTAATTATATGGAATACGAGATAAACGATGAAAGGATATGGAGACGTCTACGTCGGGCTTCCTAATTGCAGATAAGGCACACATTTTAGAGTACTAGTAAATATGGGACGTCAAATCCAGTTCATGTTCAGTATATTAAAATATTCTTGTCAAGTGGAGATTGCTCTCAGAGAGTGTTACCTGAAATAACAAGATAAGAAATATATTAGCGATTAGGTAATAATTGAAGTATTGAATCCTGATTACGCACTTACTATGTGTACCTTTGCAAAGTAGTTATAAATTATACGAGAGATACAGGTTTAAAGTTTAAGATTGCAATGTTTACTTACACACAGAAGTAGTTATGAGATTAGTGTAAAAACTGTTTGTATTTGATATGATTTTTAGATGTGCCTACTGTCATTGACCGTTGATTTTAAATAACTTATGAATCCATTTAATTTTATTTGATATTTAAAGCATTCATATTTGAGTGAATCAAAGCTTGAAATAATAAAACTAGAACAGGTTGTAATGAGAAAATATGCATACTTTTCTTTACCATTAAACTGCAATGAGTTTCAATATTTACTATATGGAAATTTTATTATTATAGTTTACTCTGGAGTTGTAATCAAATATGTCAAAACTACATCCTTGCTTTCAATGTAGTGTAGAAAGTTTTATAATTGGTAGATTTCTCTGTCATAGTGTTTTATTATAGGAATTTTGATATCGATTGATTAATTTTGAACCTTGGGAAATTTCTGTTCACTACTGATTAGCGTGAACATGAAAAACTGGATTCGTCGTATGATCGAAAACTCAGCATTTGATCCCACATCTACCCAATGAAATAAAGTTCATTGCATTCATGTTGAAAAATAGTTTTGCAACTACCAAATAACACGGCGTTACATTACTTACAGACCTTTATTACCTATAAATGAGTTTTTTAACCGATTCGCTTTTTCCAGCAATGAGGAGAGAGGAATATCGTCACCATTATAAATCCATTTAATCTTTATGAGGATTGAAGATTCAATAATAAATATTGTTTCCCCAGAAAATAATCCTAAATTTTAATGCTCGTATAAATTATGTAGCATTTTGGACATTTCTACTATAAATTGATATTCTATTATCTCATTAGAAACTTATCTCTCAGATGTATCCCTTGAATTAAAAGATTATCAAGATAAAAATACCAACCAATTTTAGATAGTTTATTCTTTGCAATATTGCAGACCATTTGGAGTTGCATATCATGTCATTGCATTGTAGCGTTGATGAATTTTTAATCAAGCATTGCCCACATACATAGCATGATGGGAATCCCAAAGTCCCAAACATGAACAACCCTCCTACCCACGAACATTCCGAATCTGGCAGCCGGATCAAATCCGCACCGAAAGGCGTTGTTTACCAAAACCAGAGAAATGAAAGGCAACCGGGGCTTATTGATGCTGGGTCCGAACCGAAATTTCAACCAGAACAATGGCGCATGGACATACAGAGAAAGTCGGAGAACTCGGATTCAGAGAAAGTTTACCGACTCATTCCCAGTGGCGTTCGTAAGGTTAGAATTCCGTGCTATTCTAATTGGGCTTTCTGACGACCCAACCCTAACTGCCACAATATACGACTCGATATCCAAAGATGACATTTGAATGAGCTGAAATTAAAATCCTGAATGACCAATGCAATCAATGAGACGACACTTTTAGAAGCCCATTACCTCCTCGGGGGACCCAGTCGGCTTACTAGGAAGGGGAAGGATATGGTAGTAGATCCATTGAAATAAAATCATCTCCTACATCCTAGGTCGTCTCAAGTCTCGTTCCATGTTCTATTATATATCACAAGAGCTAACCAGTATAAACCTTTTTTTGGTGTGGTATGTATGTGCCAGAACTTGTATCTAGTAAATGTAACTCTGGGAAATGTATTTGACTTGGCAGGCTGAACAGTCTTGAACTGGACGGGGAACAAAATTGATTAAAAAAACGAAATCTCAAACCCACCAGCTAGTTCTTCAACCTTATTTAGTTAGTCATCATAAATCATAAAATAATATTGCAATTCATCTTCTTCCTATTCTCTCCTCACATCTAAAAACCCAGGAAAATCATAATACTAATTCAATATCTTAAATGTAGTAAGTCGACTGTGTGGAAATTCGATTCGAAATTAAGTGTGCGAGTGAATAATGGAAGAACTAAAGTTCGAAGCTCCTCTAGCTCAGTTCGAGTCCGAGGATTTTGTGGACTTGTGTTCCGACCTTCAGAACCTGTGTGATTTGAAATCATCGACAAATCATTGTTCAAACGGAAATTACAATACGACAAGTAGTCATAATAGTTACTCCAATAGTAACTTCCAGAGTGCGGCCAAAGGGCTCGAGCACCTTATGAAAAAGGCCCTGGATGAGGAGAACAATGATGTGGTGGTGGTGGAAGGGGATGGAAATTTTACGGATACATTCTCGGGATCCCTTGAAGACCTAGTAAACACCTTTGATGAGAAGATTACTAAATGCTTTAACAATTTAGATGAGACGACGGACAAATTAGCTCCGGTTCAAATGAGATCTCAAGAGGAACTCATGAATGACTGCCAGTAAGTTTGTTCATTAAATCTAGCTCTTCGTGCTTTTTTGTACCCCTACCTATCAATCATTTCAATTACTTCAATAGAATTTAATATGGTGCGGATTCGAGTCTTAGAATTTTGGAGATGGATAGAAGTTAAGGATCATCTAATGTTTCATATGCATAACCTACAAAACAAATATCCACAATAAATTACTCTTCGTTCAATAAGGTTGTGGAATGGATTATAAAGTTATAATTCACTATTCAAACTCAACACTTTACTAATTGTTGTTTATCCCCGTCTGGTTTTTGTTATAGCTTCGAGAGTTACATATGAGCAAAAAAAACCTTGGAGTTGTTATCGTTTTTTTCTTTTCCTCTAATCGTAATCTTCTCTATTTTCAACGGAAATTCAACTCGTGCCTAGAGTGTGGGGTTATAGTATGTAGTTCATTAGTCAATTAATTAGACTCATCCAATCATCTTGCGCTACAAGACCTAGAAGCCGACTTCAAAGAATTTATAAGTCTAAACTATAGTCTTAAGATGAAAATGTTATCGGATCCAGTTTCGTCGCATATGTTCTATCCATGTAATATAAGAAGCCATTGAAACTTAATTAACCTTTTAACGAAGTAATTAAAATAAACAGGCTGTTTAAAGTCAGGCACGTGGATTTATTTATTAAACCACACACACTCACCAAAATCATTTAAGCTACAGGGAGAAGTGACTCCCGATTAATTTATTGTAATCTTTTAAGTCGAAACACCTTTGAAACATTCACAAAAGACTAATTTAAAGTTGCCTAATCCAATTAAATCTCATTGCACAAATACTTGCATAGCAGGGTGTGTCGGGCCGAGATTAAATCTCATTTTGACAAGATGTATCAATTAAAAAGAAAATTCTGCTACTCAACACAATAAGCATAGTAATCCGCTAGCCTATATGCGTTTAGGTACGTTGACGTTCTCTAATGAAAGTTTAATTAAGAATTCATAACCCAAGCTTGCCTTAATTACTGCCTCTCCTCTCTGAATGAAAATGTGTAATGATTTAACGTATAAGTGCTGAAGTGCAGGCACTTACAAAGACACTTGGAAACCTTTCAACTGGGTGGACCTGTTATTCTCTGTAGGCATTCGGGCGTTGTGCTTTTAAATCAGTTTAAATATTTATTATTCTAGGAAGGGATTTGAGGTGAAATTAAATCATCGCCTTTATAGTTACAGGATTGATTCATCGAGGTTGCACACATTAAAAAATGGTAATTCACATATAGATCAAGAGATACTGAAATATCTTTAAAGGGATGACGACGGCCACTTCATTAGATTAATGGAAGAACACATTGTTGTCTGTTTACTCTACCTAGATATATAATTACCCCATTTACAAACCACAAGGACAGAGAGACTCATCTTCTTTAATGCCATGGTATTCAAAAAGACTATAATCATTGTTGCATCTCCCTGCATAATTATCTGATATGTATCTAACTAAACAAACTTTTTTATTTCTGCTTATGTCAGTTATGTCTCATGTGCTCGAGTCTTGGTCTTGCTAGCTGCTCTGTCCATATAAATTCCGGCTTCTTCAATCTCGTTCAAGCAAAGAACAGGAATTTTATACCATTTTAATATGTATTCCATTTGTAGAAAGAGGAAAGGATATTTACAATTAGCATCCAAGTGTAAGTTCCATATGAGAGTGGGTGTATCACATTTATTGTAGTTTGTATACATAACCAAGCTCATTGCATTTTTCTCTATACATCGCTGCTGCTCATAATCATTATACTCTCAAACACAGAGGAGATAAAAAGAATAGATACGCTATTCTTCCACGGGGTACGGCTTTGTATACAAGCTTAGTTTAAAAACATAAATTATTTGTACATCACCGTTTCAGCCTAATTGGATTTCCTTTTCCACCTTGCCATTTATAGGTGAAAAACACTATATGTCAGGCTAAGTCGTTACGTCAGCCTGGCTGAATTGGATGCACAAAGGCATATGTATGGGATTGCATGTTCGGGCCTAAATCTTCGGAATAAAAAAATAAGCAGGTGTTCCTTGCTAATAGAAAAGCCCTTGATTTCACTCCCATTTTTTCCCTCTGTTTTTTTTTACATATTTCCTAGCTTTTAAACTTTCTCCAGGTTGAAATGCCTATCTGGAGGGTACGTAAGTTATCTGTAGAGCTGCAAGAAATGGATAGTCTTCCTGCTTATACTCTACAAAATAAAATGATACCCAGCAGTCTGAGTATAAGAAATAGAGCTAATAAATATGTAACTTTATAAAAGGGGAAAAGTTGGTATTTCGTGTTGCGCTATAATATATTGCTGCTTTCGATGAGTTCTACAGTGTAGATTGTACAAATGATATCGGACAGACCGGTGCCCTGCTTTCCCTCGATATTTTTTACGGGCACATAGGAAAAAAGGTGAAAATGTTTAGGAAGCACCAACTTCAATCCTATGTCATGCAATACCATCCCCCTTGATATACCTCCTCTGCTAAGCTAGTCTATATTTAATGTGGATGGGTTCTGTTTCTAAAGAAGGCATAAATTTCTCCGAGTTTTGTGTAGACTCCCGGGTATTACTTCTATAGTAGTAACATATCCTATCGATCGATACGGGACTACCGTCTCCTCTGCAAATACAGCACCAGCAGTCAGCAGAGTAGCAAACCAACGCACCACTATGCACTACCAGTACCAACATGGATTGACTACCTTACTTACTTTAAGCTAGAAAGGGGGTCTGTTCATATTCTGTGGCTTGGTACGTGAAGGCTCTTCGTAGATTTTGATCGTAGGACAGGAAGCAGTGCTATACATACTGACACTGGCTGAACTTTTACTCTGTCCTTATAGGGTTTGACTTTCGAGTGTGTGGCATCGAGTATGTATGAAAGGTCTCTTAATTTTTGGTAGTTGAGGTTTTACCCTTTTAGTCCTTTCCCCAAATGTTCGTCCTTGTTCATGTGAAAAGTCTTTCTGTATATCCTTTGTACTTTCTCCTGATGACGGACGAGAATTTGTACATCTTCCTAAAATTCTAGATTCGGTGGTGAATAGAAAATTGAGCCAACTCTGACCACTTTACTTATCCCTTGTTACTGTGTTCTTTTGTCGAAGTTGCTGTCGCACATAATAAATATTTAGGTAGAGCTTTGCAGTCTCGCTGATAATGTGAATGATAGATATTTCCATTACTTTGAACCTTCGGTTACGAATGGTGACTGACATTTAATATGTATGGTCTGGAGTTTAGGAAATCAAAAAAGACTCTAGTGGCGGCGGGTGGGAAGATGTAATTTCCGCATAGAACGGGATCTACAGCTTTCTCCACAGCATCCTTTTTCGTCGTCCATGCTTTCACTAACTTATCCCATTCACCCTATGAAGTTTTGAGAGTTTGTGTTTCAGCGGAAAGTTTTAGGGGGGAGAGCTGAAATATTTGCTTCTGTACTTGTAAATACTTGTTTAAATTTGGATATGTTGAGCAGGGCTAGCAAGGAGTGACAAATGCATTTTTTTTGTAATAGAAGCATACTTGTTTTATGGGGACAGAAGGGTAAAGATAACATGAGGTCCAAATGTACATGGTGACAGTTGGTGTCACAACGTCATGTCTTACCTCTTGTTGCCTTGTCCGAACACTGGTACAGTTAATATAATGCATTTGTATTCCAAGAGGAGGATTTCTGTACAGAAAACGGAAACGTTTTAGTAGTATGCCCAATGGTCTAATTTCAAAATCTCGTAGCACAGTAAGATGATATTTCGTTAAGTTGATAAAGTTTTGCTTTCTGTAATTTGCCGTTTGAAGCTTTATCTGTAATTGTCTTATTTGGTTTTTATTACCTTCCATAAATTTTCTTGATAGCCTAAACCATTGATAGACTTAAAGTATTTTAAGGTGTTTGATCATTAACATAATGCATTTGTTATTTGTGCAATAGGCTCGAACAAACTTATTCTAAACTAAAGTGTTATCGTTACATGAACCATAATCGGGTAGCTGAGTGCCAGAGGGATGTTCGTCGATGAGCGTTTGTCTTCTGCAGCCAAAGTAGCAATGATTGCCAGGAAAATAAATATCGACGAACTGTTTTGGTTTACTTTGGTAAACTGATAAGATTTTTATGATTGTGCTGAAATGATCTAAGGACCTTTTAGTTCAGTTGGGGCCGTTCATGAAACCCATCACATACATACATTCACATTCATTTGGGGCTCATAAGGTAATTCATGTTTGACGTGGAACTTGGATATGTTCCTTGATAATTAAAGTGCTCTTTGCGGTAGCAAACTAAACGGTCTCCTCCATATGTTACTAATAACCGGAATGACCTCGGCCACCCTTCCCAGTCTGTATTATTGTAAAGTTATCGAGCTAATAGTTATGGAAATTTCAAATGGGGCAGTTTTAGCTGTGTACATGTAAGCCGGTGATTTTCATGTTTATATAATTCGAGTGAATGTGTTCCAACATAGAAATATCCATATCAATTTAATAGTGTGTCGAATGTCGAAAGTCAAGCCTTCATTCCAACTTCATCTAAAAAAACACTCTGAGCATATAAAAGGACTCGTTTTAAGGAGATGTTCGACGTAAATATTATAAACCTTTGTGACAAACAATACATCCATTTGGTGTGTCGTTATGTTCATAGGATAGGAGGTCGAGGAATACAAATTCGCAGTATCACATAACAAAGAAAAGGGAATAATATCCTCAGGGATTCAAATGCAAATATTCTGGGATGAAAAAAGGCAGAACATGGACCACTTTGAAAGCAGGTGACTGACGTTCTGAGTTAAACGCTTGACTGAGTACCGGTTGCGAATTTGGAAATCATAATGCATATCCAGCAGAGTGTAAGATTCGTATAATATTATAAACAATTCTTACAGCAGCGTTGAGTGAGAGTAGCAATGGGAATTGTCTGAAAAAAAACTCCGGCATGAAAATTTCCCTGTCTACGTTTTACAATTCAAAACACATTTATATAACGCCGTGAGAGAAGATTTAGTACTGCAAGCAGAGTAGGATTATTTAACACATCACGAAATGTGAGACTTATTCCATTTTCCACTGGCGTTTGTATAAGACGTAGACATAAAAAGTGATATAGTATGCAGTTATTGCACTATGTAAAATAAATGTAGAGAAACTGGAGCTCTGGAGCTGGGAACATTGAGAAATTTATTTTCTCAATCCGACTACAAAAGGATAGAACAGTGAAAGAAGAAACATGCATGAGATGTGGAATGAAATAATTTTTGTAAAATATTCCAGTTCGGACACCATAATTAAATGACACTGTCTTTTTAATTGAAAATGAATTGTATAATATTGACAATCAAATTGTCGTTGGGCAGAATGAAATATATTGAAAGTTCTATGGGGCGGAGGATTCATTTATGGTACCTTATACATGTTTCTGTGCATCCAAAGATTTGATTACCCACCTAATGCCCTCCTGCTACGATTTAATCAGAAACAGGGGCTTGCCTGAGTACCTATTGATTTATGATTTATGAGGAGTGTCAACTATTATGGTCTGAGTGAGCTGCGAAAGCGATAGATTTTTATCAAATTATGATCAAATTAACAATTAATTAGACTTGGTAGGTTTGGCTTGTGGTGTGAATATTGCTAAATCGACAAATAAGGCAACAGTTCTCTCAATCCCCATACATGGGTACGGATTAATGGGACTGTAGTGGGCGGCCCTTATTACACTATAGTAACTAGTACAATTTATACGAAGAACATGAGTGTACATTATTCTTTAGGAGGCTTAGAAATACTAATTTATAAAAGGCACGGGTTTGGCCTTATGACATTGTAATAGACCAAGTTCAAGTCAACTGGTAATGCATGACTTGAACTTTAAAAACATACATTTCTGCAATAACGATGGCCAATGACCATTTTATAACCTCTCGAATCTTAATTTCTTCACGTGAGGCTAAGAAAGAATTCCTGTAGTGTAGTCCACTATATTTATCTGATGGAAAGTAACCAGATTTTTATGGCTTGTATACTCTCATCTAATATGAGGATTTTACTGTTGACTGTACCGATTACCACTAGTCTCAATGCCGAAGGTTTCTGACAGTACAATAGGGTTTCAAAAATTATACAGTTTCTCACAGGGTACCATGAAATAATTCAGCCCAGGGTCGGGATCGTTGGTGTCACTTTGTGGAAATGGCATCACTTTTGACACGCCTTGTCACCTATCATTTTGAGATAAGATCTTTGATGTGATGCGACTTATAAAGAGATCTCGGTAAATCCATTAATGCACTTTTGTTCAAAATCAAAACTATACCCCATTCCCTAATAAGGTCAGGTTAAATCGGTGGGGAAAAAGCCATTTATCTGCCAGATACACTGAGAATCCTGACACTCTGGCTATTAATAAAAGTTTGTTTTGTTAAAGAACTGCGAGGAGAATTGAAACGAATCCCGTGAAATTAATCTTGAAACAATACTTATTGTAAGTCTTAATTTTTGTAATAACTGTGTGAGCTGGTTGCTTTATACATTCCTTTACAAGATTCGCATTAAGCATTTCATATTTATTGGGGCCAATTATTCAAAAAGGTACTAGGTAAGTATATTTAGGTACAGGATAAAACAAAAGTTGACACAGGATCACCGGAGCTAAGGTCGGAAGTTAGAGAGCATAAAATAGTTAAGATACAATCCTCGTTCAATCTGAGATGAGTACATTTTACTCCAAGAAGTAAGGAAAAGTAATGGGAAAAAAGATAAAGGAAAGTAGGTGACCATTCTCGAGAGTAGACAATGAATCAAAGTGTCACATTCACTTGAGCTGCGGGTTACCTCTTTCCTCATGAAGCCACAAAGGTTCCAATAAGTCAGAAGAGTTCTAGTCAGTGACTCTGCGGTGGAGCGACTTGACATCTAGTAATCCAGTATGTGTGGTGATAATATGAAAAAGAGATACGCAAGTCGTTCGTTAGAAATGTAAGAAGATAAAAGCATAAAAGGCTTGAGTAAAAGGGACATTTTCAGTTTTGATTTTTTGAATGGACTTAGGTCTGAGTCTTCTTGGCTTTTTGGACACTCAGATTACACCACAATGACACGAGATGAAATCAACTTTTTGTTCGATGCCGTGCAACTCGGGTCTCACGCTAGTTTTTCTACCTTAAACTTCCATATTGAGTTGAATGGATAAGAGAGACAGAATGTCGTCTTGGTTTAGTATCAGACTAAATACTTAGTAAACCCCCCGAGACAACGTTCGGAGACTTTGGAGACATGAAGATAATTTTGTACTCTCGGAAGTCGTAGCTTCTATATGCACTATTTTATTTTTACAATGTGCATGTTCATGTTGAGAAAGTCCGTGTTTTGACAAAACAGAGTGCACCCTGCAAGCTATGTAAGAATTCGATGAAGACTATGAATTCTTAAATAGTATAAGTCTAAATTATAATGAAGACTTGACGTTCACTGCATGGGACTTTCTGATAGTTTTGTTTCAGTTCAGAGAGGCGGACCTAAGGATTACTAAGAAACAGATTCAATTATTTTTCCTAGAACTCACTGATTCCTTCTACTCCATACTTGGAAGTGAAATGTGATACTGGAATCAATACAAAGCTTCTTTAACTAAGAATAAGGGAAACGTTAAGTCTATTATTTTGCTCGTTTAGATAAAGCTGACATTACTTATCTCGTTAAAGCATCCTTTTCTCTTTAGAACTTTAGCCGTTAGCTAAGAACTTTGCTTTGTTATTTTTCCTCTTCGATTGGCTGGGACATTTGATGTGATAATATGTTCTCAGCCACTTGAGTTCCGTCGTATACTGTTGTAGAATATGAGACAATTTATGATGTATTATTTGAGATTTATCATAGAGTATGGATTGTTGAAAGTAGAGGCA
>JAQFYM010002757.1:0-21766 GCA_034694785.1 Agrenia bidenticulata
TGGTGATTTTAAATTTTTTGTCTGGGGGGGGGCTCAAAAAAATATATTTTTTTGAATGTAATTTTATACATAAAACTACAAAAAAAGCAAAATAAAAAATTTTCCGGGGGGCGGAGCTTGCCATAGCCCCCCCACCCCCCCTGAAAAGCACCACTGGTAATAACAAGAACAATAAAATTCGGGTTAACTACAATGAAAAGAAAATAAACATAAAAATATATATAGCAGCAAACAAAGCTACTCTATATTTTAGAAAAAGTGATAGTAATCAAGCCGCGACTTTTGCATTATTATATGAAAAAAAATTGTATTATATCTAGAGAGGCCCAAAGAGCATATATTTTATAAAAGCAAAAAAAATTGCTTACAAACACATTTTTTGGTATAAAAGCATTTTCTTTAGTGCTTTTATTATGGTACCAATCGTATTATTATTATGTATTTGCATAAATTTCTATAAACACAACATTATGCTGATTTATTTTGTTTGATGCTATAAGAAAAACACAAGATTAAGGTTTTTGCTGGTTCAAATTGCTAGATTTTTTACTAAAGAATAAAAAAGCATTTTTTATTGTTTAAAATCTCAGAAAAATGCATTTTTTGATGCTTTTATGGTCCACCCTAAATATATCTTACTATTCCTATATTTTTTTAAATGTTGTGCAGGCTAAAATTATAAAATATTATATCTTGTTTTTATACTCGGAAAGATAGTTGTTACTAGCGGTTTCAAATACACGTGTTGGATGAGTGGGTTTGAGACTTTACTTTCTTATGAAAAACTATTTGGACCTAATATTTATTTACTTCATATTTTTTATAGTAGTTTTTTCTTATCTGATACAATTGTATCAGATAAGATATCAATCATTCTAGATTGTTTCATAACTGTAACCAATAGCCCTATCTTTAACTAAAGAGCGTGTTTCCAGGTTACGTCTTTCTCACTTAATAGTGGTATGCCTGCGGCAGCCGATGCCGACTTAGCGGTCGAGGGCACGAAATTCCGCTCCAGGAGCGAAGCGACGCCAGAGCGCGAATCGATGCACACTCCCTTGATCGGCAACAGCTGCCTTGGCGTCATTCATAACAACACGGGTTCCTAAAAAATCAAATTACAAAACCCGGATTCCCAGGCTTTAAAAATGTATAAAAATGATAGCAAATAAACGTTAAGTATCGCAGAATCATGCTTAGTAAATATTAAAGGCTTTAATTTTATTTCCATCACACAAACGCATTGCTACTGTAAAGTGATTATACGGGAATTTAATCAGCCTCATTTTTTGTATTTTCAGTTTTTCCCGAAAATTTGAAAGTTTTTTTGCGTATAATACAAAATTTTACTGCATTTTAGCTGTTTTTATGTGTAGATATTATGAAAAAAACTAAAAAGGTTACAACGACTCATTGTATATATATATGATTTATATAGGGAATCGCAGTTTTTATTCAAATTTAACTATGTTTTATTTTATAAAATAAAAAAGCCTAAAATGCAGATTTTTGTGTAAAAACAGGATCGATCGCAGTTTTTTGGCAGTATTTAACTGCATCCTTGGTACACTCGGGATAATACCCCAATTTTAAGAAATTAAAAAAAACGTAAAAAGATAAAAAAATGAAATTAGGTATTTCAAAAATTCGATTATGTTTAATGTAACGAATATATAAATACAATTATTCCAAAAACTAACTATATTCAAAGTATTGAAAAAACGATGTTAAAAAACATAAAAGAACAAAAAAACTTTACAAAGGTATTTCGATTTTGCGTTTGATTATCTCTTTTTTGCAAGTCTTTATATTTCATAATAAAAGAAAATCAAGTAAAGTTTTAATATATATTGCAATGAAAAAAATCTATTTTATATGTATAGAAATTTGCAATTTGCAATTTAGTATTTATTTTGTTTTATATTGTTTTACAATATATGATTACACTGCTTTGGATTTCTAAATGAACACATATAATGACTACGGAGAAAAATCTACAGTCAGAATTTATAGGACTCTTTTTTTTCTACGTGGGAGATACAAAGAAAAAAACACTTTTTGTAAACGGGTTAAAGAATAAACGCGTAATAAATATTTTGAATCTCAATATGTAAAACCACGCTCAAAATGCTTTTACAAGCCTCTACTCGTACCAAAAAATAAAAACTTCCACGAAGTGTGCGGTTCTACGCTAGCGCGCATACACCTTTAAAATAGCTAATTCTTAAAGATTTTTTCACTTTTGACATGTGATGACGATAATTATGCAAAATAAAATGTAATATTGAGTAATATAAGCTATAGTAAGAACTGGATTACTTTAAAAAATATATTGAATGGTGTTTTATTAAAGAATTTCTGATTCAGCGGCCTCGTTTAAAAAATGAAAACTGAAAAAATGTATTTGTGTATAAAAAGAATATTATTGAAAGCTACACGTACATTACCCTTATTATAGTGGTAAAAAATTAGTGCAAACTAAACTATATAGATACAAAAATTGATTATTTTAAAATACGACTAAAGCCTAGGAAACCATAATAAACATATACTTTTTTCTCAAATTTGCTTCAATCTGAAAAATTGCATCCTAATAGCACGCAATTTTTAATGTTGATATATAAAAAAAATTCGACCCTTTTTATACTATGGACCCCAATTTTATTTCTAAGACTTTCTGCGGAGCTAAATCATATTGCTTTACTCTTTAGTAACTTTAAATGCGAAAATATATATTTTATATTATTTCCATACAAAAAAAAATGATTTAAGGTTATGCTTCCTTGTAAAAACACGTAAAATGCTCCTTTTACAAATTTTGGATATTCAACCTAGAATGTAGAAAGGTGAATCATTTTTCGTTAAGAGTGGAGAAAAGTTGCTTATTCAATAACGTTACGTTATAACGTTACTTATGATAACGTTACTATAACGAAGTGTAACGTTATTTTTTAGCCGTATAAAGCAAAAAAAAAAACATGTTATATTTAAAAATATAACGACCGCCAGTGTTTTTACCCACAGTCAATCGGCAACTGTGACCTGATTTTAAGAATTATATGTAGCAACCTGAAAGAAAAAAATACCAAATAGACAAAATGTTAAAGTACAAAAACCGGAAACAAAAATCTACTATTTTTTTTTGTAAAATATAACAACATTTTTAGAACTTGTTTAACCGTTTAATATTTAATTAATTACAAATGTTTTTTCCAAACGAGATTTTGATTCTTTTGTTTTAATTTTGTACAATTTATTTGCTTTGTTTAAAGCGGAAATGCCGAGATAAACCCCGTTTTGCCACAAGTAACAATATTTAAGCAAAAAAAAAATTCGTATAGATTATGTAAGGCCCGCATCTCTAACAACGCTTACAAATGGCTTAAGTAATCTGCTTGTCTTTGTACATCTGCAAATAAGGCTGAGTTGGCAATGTGGGCAGCATACTAAAAATGCATAAACGCTATACACCACCAAAATAAAACATAGATGTTTATACATTTAATTATGACAGAACTCTTTTTTTATAAAACATGTGTTTGTTTAAACACTTTATACAATACATGCTGTTTTTTTACAAAAAAAAACAACATCTGTATGTAAACTGACTAATATTACAAAAAAGATTTACTTTAATTGCTTTTTACGTGTTAACCCACTTCTTACGTTGCTTAGAACTGTAACCTAAACTCAAAAGACTATAATCGAAAGAATGTCATACTTGCTGCAATCTACAAGAAATATAATTATTTTTTGTTTTAATTCAATTTTTTGTTACCTCGAAATACAAACTAAAGTAATTACATGATGTGAATCTATGTGTTGTTTTGTCTTAAAAACAGTTAGATTTGTTTTGACAATCGTTGGACTGTAAATTTTAAAAATTTTATCGAATAATTACAAAACTGCAAAATCAAGGTCGTTTGTAAACTATGCCAAAATACATTGGTATTGAAAATAATGCTTATATAAAATTTTTCTGGGTCCTCATAATATCTAAAAACATAAGGTTAAGAAAGTGGTTGATAATATCAATTAAAACCTAGTTAACTAATCTTTATACATAGTAATACTTAAATGCAAAATGGCAAATAAATGTTTAGATTTATTCATAAAAAGTTTATCTTTAGCTTTGCGGAATTTTCATTTCTTTTCTGCCAAAAAACATGTTGTAAAATAAATTAAGAATTTTGATACATATAAACTAAAAATTTTCCAATCGAAAATGCGTATGTCTTTTTTGCACGTACCTATAACATTTACACATTATAATATATTTGTTTTATACTTTTTATAAAACGTTAAAAAAAAAGATCTGGTTTTTGCGGCATTGACTGACACAGGCACAAGCAATAAACTTTCTACTGTACTTAAATTCTTTCTGCCTGCAAAATCATAACGAAAGGTACGCTGCTCTAGAAAAACTGAAATTACAGCAACAAAAAATTTTGGTTTAGCAAAAATCAATAACGTTACGCTATAACGTAATTTGAAATCAACTTTATTACACGTTATACAACTTAATTTTAAATAGCGTTACGCACTTTTGCTTTTTGTTTGTATTTTTTGTTCTATTTATTTTTTGTGTTTTAAATATCGAAATGTAAAAATAATTCTAAAAAGTAAACAAACAGGTAGGCATGTCTAAGACCCTAGGGTTTCAAAGCTTCACTGGGTTAAATAACGTACTTTTTTACAGGTAAATAGATATATAAAATTTTTCGTTGTCATATATATTTTTTAAATTTTAAAAAAACTAATGCTTTAAATTGCAACTGTTTTTGCTAATGTTGTCAAAAAAAGGTGTGCGTTGTACTTTTACCCTCGTAGTACTTTTACCCTCTTGCGGATATTTTACGGCGACCTGAACAAAATATTGAATTTATACAATAAAAAATGAAAAACATTTATATATATACTTTGCATTTTTTGCAATACACGTGTATTTTTCTTATTTCTTTTGATATCATAAAAAAAAACAGCATTTTTTTTTAAAATGCGTTAAAAATGATTGAAGACATTAAACCACTTATGTTTACTGTTGTTATTCTTGGTTATTTTACATTTATTTTTTTAGACAGTTAACATGCAAAAATTAAACGTAATAAAATATTATTTACAAAATATAAAAATACGTATACCCGATTTTTAGAAATGCTGTTTTTCGTTTTTTGGTTTGTTTTAAGGATTTATTTTGAAGGCATAAGGGCTTACTATTGAGAAAAATACTATTGTGTTACATTTACCCCTTTGTCTCGGAAATGGGGCTTTTTTTGACAATAGCTTGTACTCATCCAAAAAAAAAGTATACGCTAAAAAACTAGAAAAAAATTGCGTCAATGTACATCAAAAATATTTATATGGGTAAGCTATAAAAGATATAACCCCGTTTTATCATTTCATAAAAATCAAAAAGTTAGCTTATCGAAGATATAATAACAAAATTCGTAAAACTTGTCTAAAAGCAAAAATAAAATTTTTTATATTTAATGTTCATCAAAAGATTAACACCAAGAAAAAAATAAAAAAGCGTTTTAAGAAGTTTTCTAATATTGGTGTTCACATCTTTTGGTACACTGAACTTTTGAATATTGCTTGGTCTTTGCTTTTTGACAAGTAGTACAAATTTTGTTATTTAATTTTCAATAAAATGTTTTTTGATTTTTTGCGACATGGTAAAACGGGGGTATATATTAATGAAAGCCCTATTAATTTTTTTTTATGTTTGAGACGCATTTTTTTTTATTTTTCTGCGTATATGTTCTTTTGCATGAGTAGAAGCTTTTGTCAAAAAAAAAGACAAAATTCTGAGACAAAGGGTATTACAGTACCACAATAGTATGTGTCTCCATTGTGGTACTTAAACCCCTCAGAGTGAATCTTTAACCAAAAACAAAATATGCAAAACATGCATTTTTAAAAATCGGATACAAGTTTTTTTTTTATTTTAAATAAATTTTTTCAGGTAGAATTGCACATTTAACCTTTTTTAAAAAAAATTCAAAGTAAAAATACGAAAAAAACGAGATTAAAAATATCTAATACAATATATTAAAACTTTTACAACGCACAATCCGAAAATATGCATTTTTTGTTTTTTTAATATACCACAAGAGATAAGAAATATAATAATAAATTAGAAAAATGTGGAAAAAAGTAATAGAAATATTTTCTTTTTTCTTTTTTTTTAATTTGTTTTTCGGGTTGGGGTAAATTTACCACGTGAGGTAAAAATTACCAAGAGGGTAAAAGTTCTCTGATACAATGGGTTTTCGAGTATTTTGCGGCCATTCCGGCATTTTTTAAGGTTACTCAGGTAATTTTACTACTAATTTTCCTTTTAGAATAAATGCACACCTAGTGAAAAAAAGGGTTTTTTTTCTACAACGTAAATGTTGAATAATAATATTGTAACTGTTAAAAAATACAAGTTTTAAATATTTTAAACTAATTTTATAGTTTTTTCTACATGGTCTGCAATAAAATACTATTTGCAATGCTTAAGCACAGAATAAAAAAACAAAATTTACAGTATTTAGTTTGCGCAATACTTAAAAAACCTATTTTGGTTAAATTCTTGCATACCACTACTAATTATTACAAACTTACGATAATTTAACTAAAGATTCCGTGTTTGTATAGATGCACACGCCAAAAATATAGAGTTCATCATACATAAATTAAAATCAATTTTGTTAGAATAGTACAAGTTTTCATCTTATTTTTTTATAATTAAAAACAAAAATTGCAGTCATCCTTGTTTCTTTCTATTAAAAAGATGCAATAACTGTACAGATTTTCAATCGAACGCATTACATACTATTGAAGAGTTGTTGCAGCCCATTTCAAAGAGACAATTGGTAAATATGTTATAAAATTTTATAGATTATAAATTTATCATAAAAATTTGCAAAAAAAAAATTAGACTTGCGGTATAATTACAGACATAATATAAAAAAATTAAAACGCAGGATTCTTTTAGTGATTATTGCAACATTTAGATCGTCGGCTACATTTACCAAAAAACTAACAACATGCAAAAATCACTAAAATAAGAAGTCTTTTCTTTTTTCGCGATATATGAGAATGATACAAAATACCCAACTTTGAAAATACATTTTTAACACAAAAACCATAAAATTTGCAAGTTTTTTTTTTTAAAAATACCCGGATACCCGGGTAGTTGGTTTTTACTAACATAAAATAAACTCGATATGCATTTTTGGGCTAATGCAACAACAGTTTCTGCAGTTTGGCAAAAATACAACAATGCATTACCATATAAAAACCTCTTTATTATGTAGTATATTCGTCTAGTTTTAACTAGATTGATGCGTGTGTCAGTGGCGATGCCAGGTATTTTGTTGTACAAAGCATGTCAGTTTGTTTTTTTTTGCTTTTAAATTGGCGGTAAAAACAAAAATTTAATTGGCGTATTAACTGTATTATTCTAAAAATTTTTTGTGGTTTATATTTTTCCATGAGAACTTTTTTACAATCAGTTCTTTTTGTAAACATACATAAACTTTTTTTAAATATACAGCCAACTTGAAAAGCCAAGTAGGTCTAGAGCCATCTTCTCTCGTCTCTGCATCCCCTGGCTACGCCACTGCGGTGTAATATTGATTTTAGCTTGTCAAACCAAAAAGCATATACATTTGGCTATGTTAAAATGTTTAAGAGTAAAAAAATGCAAACAATAAACATGCCAATCTTTTCGACTCAACATTTTGCTAGTTTTTTTAACAAACTTTTTTTTTAAATGCTTACATACTTTTTTATGGTTCACTTTTTTAAACCAAATATTTGCAGGTAACATGGACCTTCTCCCGTCTCTAACAAGTAATGATTTTCCAGCTTTTTACCATAAAATATTACTCAATATTTATTAGAAAAAAACGTAGGGAAAGAATGATAAGACAAAGTGATCAAATCCACTATGTTTTAATAACTTTTAAAGGGAAAACATTTAGTCGCGTGTTGATTTGATTTAAGCAGAGATTTTTATATACACAATTTGTATTTCAATCTTGTAATCAAAACAATGTAAATGTAGCTTTGCTGGGTCTCAGATATTTTTAGAGGGAATGTTCTTTTTCTTCGGGATTTAAACCTTAAAAAAACAAATTCAAACAAAAAAAGACTATTTAATTTTTTTTTTACATAATTTGGCATAAAAAAAACTTCAATGTAACATTTGCACACATGTTTTAAAAAAATTTTGCATCAGTGCACTAAAAACCCAATTTATCACACAATTTATTCCGTTTAAAATGTAAATTTGTGATTTACGCTGTACATGATATCACCGTTGGCCCAGCACCAACTAGACACCACACAGGAATATTAAAGTACTAAATCTGTATTTTACAGGCTGAATGCTTATATTTAGTTTACTCTAATTTTTATATAAGAAATGATTTTATTTGCATAATTTCTGCATTTATTTACTTTTAATTACACTTTTACTTTTTTGGAGGTTGTCAATACAGATCTTGTCAATTTTTTTATCGTATAGTGTAAAAATGCTTTATTTCATTTTTTTAATCTAATTATAATCTACTGTAATATGGCATATCGAGTACAAACATGCTAATTAGAAGGACTATACCAAACGAGGGCCCTATAAAGCAAAACAATGACACGAAAAAATCTTCCTACTTTATGTAAATGCAAAACGAATATTTGCTTGTTCCAAAAATCAATCAGCAAATGTTTGAGTTATATTGCTTCATTTCTTTTTTTATTGTATTTCTGTAACAAATAACTTTTATTTAACGGATATTTAAACGGGAAAATAATATCTGTATAACATCAAAAATTAGATACGTATATATTGACGTGTGTTTCAAAGCCTTTTTTTACTAAAAAATATAATGGTGATAAAAGACAAAAAAAATATTATAAAAACGTATTAAACCATTGCAATCGGTTAAAAAATAAACTTAACAGTACAACATTAGTTAAAATGTAGACTAAACTGTTAAATTTTAGTCAAAAGTGCACAAATTACTTACAATTTTTTTTTTTGAATTTTTGTAACTTTGTTTTGTAATCTAACGTACAAATATTGCACGCAAAAGTTAACGAAAATACCAAAGATGCTATGCTGCACCTTGATTGTGCGTAACCATACAAAACTATAATAGAGTAAACTGTATTTCATTTTTTGTATTTTCTATCAAATACAAATTTTTTTTGCGATGAGATATATGCAAAAGAATAAAAAAAAAAAAGCTTAGATAAAATATAAAAAGTTTTAAAAACAGCTATTTTCTATTTTCAATTGCGTAGACAAAGACCACGAATAATTTTTATATTATTTTTTTACTGTATTATCGTATTGATTTTTACTATGTTATATTGTTTAAAGACTAGATCTCATATTTCTCTTATAAAAAAATTGGAACCCTTTCTACGATGGCCTGGCGGAAAAAGTAAACTGCATTAAAATGCAATAGACAACGGGTTAAAAAAATAAAACAAGACAAAGGGAATTATATGCGTTAAAGTTACCTATAGTACTTTGTAGATATATTGATATATTTTGTAAAAGCAATTTACTTTTTTAGTATTTTAGCTATTTTAGATAACCGATAAAACAAAAATTTTATATACACACATATTTAGTTTATTATATATTGCGCAAAAATCCGACAATAATAAAAATTAGAACTGACTACAAACACAAATAGGTTGGTACTGTCAAGTATTTCGTTATTGCAAAGAAATATGCAAAAAAAAAAAATAATACTACCAAGTCTCTGGTTGTTACCTTGTACAAAAACAAAAACGCCGGTTTTATATTTCTATGTACCATGTCAAAAAAATACTAAAAACTATTGATATAATATCCAGCTACACAAATTTCGATTTCTTACTAAGTACTATTTATCACGGTTTTTTGCTGTCCCTAGATAGCAGAAACTTACAAATTAACTAAAAAAAAGCATTAGTAGCATATTCTGTAAGATAAAGTTTTTAATTATTTTTTTTGAAAAACAAACTTCCACTAACTTTATTTTATAAATATCAATATAAGTAAATAAAGCTATAATTTTACGTGAGCTCATAGAAAGTAAGCATATAATTTTGCTTAACAACCAAATACAGCGGTTTCGAAGGACTATTTGTGAGTTTAATCATTTAATAAAAGTTTTACACATTAAAACAATGGCAAGCAAAAGCAAAACAAAGTATATGCAGTAACTTACTATGTACTATAAAAGAAAGTGGTATCTTTGTACCAACACAATTGTTGTAATAAAAACAGGAGCAAAATCGTTATTAGAAAGAAGTTTCGGACGCGCGTTTCATGCTACAAAAACCAATTAAACATAAACATCTTTTAACAGGGAGAGTTTATAATATATTTCCTATTGTAATACTTGGTCTGTTATATATGGAAATAGTGAAAGAAGCGATGCAACCTATTGTGTACGTATGGGGGTAAAAAATAATCATTTTAATCCTGCTGACAAAGTATAAACGCAGAAATACTATAAAAGATATAAAAGCTGTACTAATAAGAATGATATTATATGTAATATCTCTTATAAAATTTATGATTTCGTATTACAATAAAAAACGTAAAGCCGTCACAAAAAATCAAGATTGAAATCAAATAAAAAAATATAATTGCAGTTTTAAAAAAAAAATTATGAACCAAATAGTAAACGCACTACGGATTTAGGATAAATTCATGTTTCTAGAAAATATAATAGTTAAAATTATATGTTTTTTATTATATATGTAGTTATACAAAATGCATAAAAAATTTTACATCACAAAACAAAAAACATCATTTTTTCTACTTAGATATCCACGTCAGCAATGTTTTCTTAGTATAAAAAAATCTATTGCCTCTAAAATAAAAATAGAGTAAAAAATAATAGTCAACTTAAATTATAAAAAATCAAGAAATTAAAATAAATTTTTGTGTTATATTCTATTTTAATAATATTTATTTCTATGTTTTTGCAATTTTAGAGCATTATAACATGTTTTTTATTATTTTGTCACATCACAGTTTTCCACAAAGAAAGCGCATTATAAAACTTACTTTAACATACGTTGTAAGTAATAAAATTTTATGTATTTGGTTTAGATATGAAGACAAGATGAGCAAAGGAATTATTAAAAAGCTGAAAGTTTATTGATAATTTTTACCCATGTAAAAATTCAGCTACACAAAAACATTTTGCGGTTTTTCTTGTACAAAAAAAAAACCATAGTGGTTATCATATGGCAAAAGAGGGGTATGCCTAAATATAAAAAAAAGCTTTTCTATGTCATGGCAGTGTCTTTTGCTCATAGTATAGACACATCGAAATAAAAAAGTCCTTTAATGATTGATAGGGATACTGTTTTTCAAGCATAAAAAGGGTAAAAGATTAGGCTATATATGTTCAACTTATGTACATTAAAATAGTTTTGTACTTAAAAAACGAAGTAGTGTACAGAAAAACCCCTCTTTCGGTAAAGTATTTCAAAAAATATAATGTTAGCCAAACGAGCAGGTTTTTACTTTTCCTTTTAGCTTTTGTTTTGATAATCTTTTATATTTAGAAAAAGATTGTTACATCAAAATGCTGCATGTTTTGTAATGTTATTGGTTTAAATCGTAACGGCAACCCATTTCACTACTTATATCTTCTAGAATAAAAATTTGTAATTAAAAAAAACAATCTCGAACGCATAAAAACATAAAATACACTATACCATGCGTTTTGATAACCGTATAATTTTAGATTTGTCTTTTGCACGATATCAACACAGCCAAATTTGCTAGCCAAAAATAGCTCTTACGATCAATCCATATTCTTTATATAATATATACGAATAAAACCAGCAATAAACTTCACATAAATGTTATTTTTTTGCAATGGAAGCAATATTTCTAGGGTTTACAAAATTTCAACAAAAAACATTCAGGCCTTTAAAAAAGAAACCTGTTTTAAAAAACAAGTTTACTGATTTAAGTGTTATAATGCAAAATCTACCTGTTATATGCTAGTTATACGTATCATTACCTAGCATAGTTTCTTCATTTACAAAGCACATTATATGCTTAGAGATGTATTCATCAACAACAAATAATCTCTATCTTTTGCTACCCTGTCCACACGGATCACTGGGCCGGCAGGTTACAGGCACTGGCAAGGGTCCCCATGGCTTTTTAGCCTATGATTTCCTTGATTTAAGTTTTTTTTGTTTTGCAAAAAACTACACAATATAGAGACCAGGTTTATGCAAATACATAAATTAAAAAAAAATTATTGCAAAATTTTGCTTATAAAAACAAAGTAATTTTTTTTTTGTGGTGTATATAATTTAAACGCAAAATACGCAAAATTTAAAAATACAAAATTAAGATCTATAATAGGACAGTTCAAAAACGTAGTTTTACGTGAAAAAATTTTTGGCATACTTAAACGTCTATTAAAGCGTATACAAGTATTTGCGCAATTTTTTCTATATTTATCTTAGCTTCTATGCGGTTTTATGTCGTTTTAACCGACATTATAAAACAAAATATACATAGATATTTATATTTATTTTTTTTATAAAAAAACCGGCATAGATAAAATTTAGGGTGAATCTGTTTGGAAAATAAACTGTTTTGGGCCATAAACTGTGTTTTGTGATTTAAAAAGTTTTTTTAAACGTATCTGTGTAAACAAAAAAGTGTTTTTTTATTCAAAAACTGTTTTTGCGTGAAAACTGGTTTTTTTATTTGTGCCCCAACTTTAAAGGGGTATAAAAAAACATGTCCCGACATGTTTATTACTTATGTTTAAATAGACTGTAAAAAAAGCTATAAATATTCAAAGTAAAACAGATTGTCGTAAAATTTTTAATGGCCATAAAAGTCCGTTTGTACGTATTAGTTTCGTTAATATCAGGTATACTAAACCTTCTTGACTTTTTTTACTTTTTTTATTTTTAGTGTTTTTCAAAAAAACAGTTTTTAATATTTTTGCAATAAATAGTTGTTTTCAGACTCCTTTTTTTTTGTAAAAACTGTTTATATGCATAAACTGTTTTTAAAAAAACAGTAAAAAAGATCTATCCTTGGGTTCGTTGTCAATGCATGTTAAACAAAAAAAAATTCGTTTTTATAAATTTAGTTTTGATAAGCAGATTAAATACGCAAAAAAAAATCAAGCTTTTTCGAGGCATACCGTTATTCATCTTCTGTTGTCCTTTATGGATGAGCAAACCTAAACGGGCATGCAAGTACAGATTTCGAGTTCATTTTTATCTGTGTATTTGTAACTTTAATGTTTATTTATTGTTTGCGTTTATTTTTAATTCCTTGTAGTTTTCATACCTTTTTATATACTAAGCCCGTAAAGATAATAGAAAAACGTTAACATGTGTTCCTTTTTATTTTGGTTTTTTTTAACAGGTTTTGGATTCAAATACAACTTGTAGCAGCTGATTTTTCGATCTACTATTTATATTAGAAATGCGTTTGACTTTTTTAAAACATGAATTATAAAGTTTTTATGGTAATCAAATAACTGAATCTTTATAATCTTTTTTTAATACCCGTTTGCAAAAAATTGATGGGTAAAATGATAAAAATTACAAATTTATTGCGTGCCGTTTATACCCTAATGTACGTATTCTAAACCGAAATACAAAATAATTATACAGTTTTTAGAAAAACTATACAATTGTTTTCTTATGCGAATACTTGTCAATTTATGCTATAGTCATGTTCAAGCCATATTCTGTATATTTTAAGGGTAAAACTTTGTCAAAAATTTTGGTTTTTTACATTTAAAATATAACAAATTACGCCAAATAAATAAATTATGTAGTTTGAGAGATTTTAATTATTTGTAAAATTTCAGAAATTGCTATAGTGTAAAAACAGATTTATCAACCCTACCAGTAGAAAAATTTTTTAATCTACAAGGGGCCTATATAAAATTGTCTCCGGGCCGTTTAAATCTTTGATGTTCTTACTCCACTCTTTTGCAAAAGCATTTGGCATTGAAATCACGGCACGAAATCAAAGGGTTCTCAAGATTTTCTATTTTGTCTTTTTTATAGATAAACCAAGCGAAGTAGAAAAAGAGTAAAATATCTTACTATAAAAAAGCATTTTTTGGTTAAAACTTAGTAGAATAGTCGTACAGAATATATGCTAGTAGGTTTTATGTTGCTTGACATAGAGTAGTTTGGGTTTTTATGACTTGTCAATTAATGATACTATAAAAAATTATAAACTTATATAAATCTTATCTTGTAAATAATTAACGGCAATAAAATGAAAGCGAACGTTCATTTTTGATCTAGCACATTTGTTCTAGTTTCTACCTCAATTAACACGCACGTTGTTTGTTTTTGTCATGTGACTTAATTTATTAGAATTTAGATGTTTAAAATGATTCATCCCTTAGTTTTCATTGTTAAAATCTATGATAAACCTATTTTTTTGCTGTTTTGTAGTTTAAAAATTTAGATGTGGTTTTAAATTTTGTATTATGGTTCGGTTTTTCATACAAAACATAAAATGAATATAATTGTTTGTATCTGCGAACAACGCCTGTATTTTGTACACTAACCATGATACGAAAAGCTAAAACAAAAATGAATATGTATGCTTTTCGGATGCAAAAAAGTGTTAGAATAAATGAAAAGCGTATAAAAACGTGCAAAAAAAAATTTTTTTAGAGCAATGCTATTTTAGCTTTACAAGTAGGCCTTTCGACCCGGATCTTTTTTGAACCTGATCCATTTCCGGTTCTTTTAGCAAAAATAGGTCGGTTTAAATGCAAATCAGGTTGATTCATTTTTATCTGCATACTTTTTATGTTTTTTTTACGACCAAATAGTAAGTTTTGATTTCTGTAATGCATATTCCATACAAATGGGGTATTTAAAAATGAAACAGGAGTAGGGTGTATAAAAATCTGCTGCTTATGCATCAATTTTGCTACAAAATTAAATTTTGTGCACGATATCTTTACGAAGAAAAGCAAAACCAAAATAGACAACGCAAAAAGAGGCAAAAGGTATAAATTGTAATATGATCATAAAACCCAAACACGAGAATCGACCCCACATCATAATGCATAAAGATAACTTGTTTTAAATCTAATCAAGTATATATGACATAGCAAAAAAAACAGGTATAGTTGAGTTCAAAAAGTGTTTTATTATAAATTTTTTTTACAAGAAAGAAATTAAAAGTGTATTACAAAAAATGCCTAAAAGAGTACGTTGGCAAAGCGGGATCCTAGAAAATTATAGACGACATCTTTAATATTTATTTTTTTTATTTGAAAAACGTTTTTGTCAACAATAAGAACGCATACACTTGTTGATTTATTGCTTTGTTTGCATACGATCAAAATTCAAGAGACTTTTAGTTACTGAATTATGTGCAAGGAGTTTTTTTAATTGTTAAGTGTCGCGGAATGTTTAGAATTACATTAACCTTTTGTTAATTCAGGTTGTGGTATGCTTCCTGGATCTTGCTCAAAAATTTCTATAATTGAGTACATCTAAAGCTAAATGATACATTTTGACTATTTTAAATATATACATTCACTGATGAAAAATGCAATTCTCCTATTTATATATACTAAAATATAGTTTTTTTTAAAACGATTTTGCTTTTTTTCTACACGTTCCTATCAAGCTCCATTTTACTTGTTTTACGGCCTTAAAAAATGTTAACGATCTTGTAATGCATCGTATTTAGGCAAATCGCTTGATCAAATTTTTATTTTATAAAATTGAGAATATATAATTGTAGTAGTCTCTGTTATGATGGCTGGAGCGTAACGACAAAGTTAGCCAAGGATAATAAAAATGTAAACCTGATTTGTGTATTGCATACAATGCATAAAACTATACACGTATTTTTATTAGGTAACAAGAGTAACAGAAACTTGGAGGATTTTGAAAAACCGGAAGAAATGCATAATTATACAGAACATAGAACTAATGTCTATACACAGAAAAATATCATACATTGCTTTATAAATTAAAAAAATATTTAAGCTCACACATAAAAAGAGTTGCTAGTTTTAGAAAATCGACTGTACAGACAGATATGTTACATGAAAGCTAGGGTATAGAATGCCGCAAGCAGATACCATGTGTAGTTAATATACTCACTAGGTGGAACTAACAATTAGTATGATTCGGGCTGTTTTTAAATCATATAGCCATGTCTGTTTTGTGTTCAACAATATTTGTACAACCATAAATGTAACAGCATCTGACATATAAATCTTTTATACTATAACAAATATTTTTCGGCACGTGTAGAGGCTTGTTAGCAGTTAAGTGCATTAGATTGATCATTATATAATGCCCGTTTCGCGTGAAACCATCTTATACAGCGAAAATCTAATAAAAACAATTTCATATCGTTAAAAAATATTGCAATATTTTATCGCAGGTTGCACTCCGCAGCATTGCTTTTAAACGATACTGCTTATTACGTTAGATTTGGGAAGATTGCATATGAATTGTACTGTATTTTAATATTTTTATATACAATCGAGTTAATGAATGTAGTAATAAACAAAAGCAAATAAGTTCTTGCAAGAACGCGTCAGAAGTAATACAAAAACAGAATTGAATATAAATGAAGGGCCATAAATTATTTCTTTTGCAGAAATACTACAATAATCAACTGAAAACAGCACAATGCAACAGAGAACATCAATTTTGCTAACTAACAACAATGATTAGTTAAATTATACTGAGACGAATAAAAAGACTGCAATTTATCAGAAATAAGCGTGTTTTTAGATTCGAGAAGAGTAAATACAATTAATGTCGAATCGGTGTTTGTTCTGTCGAATACCATAAATAAAAAAACCCCGGTATAGTCTTAGTGATAAATCATTTTTTACTCTGTTATTGACGAAATTTTATTTATAGGAACTTATGAAAAAAAAGAATAAATAAATTTGAATTTAATAAATAAAGATAAATAAGTAGTCTTTTGTATAAAATGGATCATGATCGGATCACTGATTCTCGCTTCTTATAAATAAAAAAATCCTTATAGGATCCGGATATAGATCATAATCAAAATAAAGTAAACAGACTATTCACAAGCTACATACAGGCCGTAAATTATACATCAAAACTAGCAGAAAAATTATAGAAATACAGTTCATGAACTTACTGCTACAACAAAACGACCAGTATAACTACATCTAAACACTAGCACTGTAAATACACATGCGCGCTTCACTCATTTTCGTTATAAACAGAATTGCTAGGCTTTCAGCATTACATATATGTCGCTCTACGTAACTCAGGCCGGTCAATTATTCTATCTAACTTTCTGTCTGCTGTGTGAAAACCCCGGCAGCCATACACGGCATCTGAATAAGCAGATGCCCTGCCTAGGTAAACACATTTTAAAAGCCACTTACGTTGCAATACTCAAATAAAAAGGTTGTAAACAACTAAGTACAAAAAAAAGACCATTTAAGTTTACCATATAGGATAGATCAGATCTGATAGTTTTTTTAAGACTTGACTGTAAATATAATTATTTTTTGCACTTAATTTAAAAACTTGCTTTTTTTGTTATTATTTATTGCTTTTGTCGCTTTTTCTTAAAATATTTTTTTTTCTAAGTCAATAAGTTTACAACTTTACAGATATGCCCTGCAAATAATGTAATATTTTTTTTTTATGTCATCTATTCCTTTCATGTCCATGTCGCACTACAATGATGATAAAAAAAAACTCACAGGCAATCAAAAATATACCATTGCTTCTAGTAGATACTATGTTCATCGAGTGGTTACGTAATAAAGATTGGTTTTAATAAATAGAAGTTTGAATACAAAATTTGCTTTAATATAGACCGAAAGTGCTCAAATATGTTGTTTATTTTTTTTTGTCTGTACATAAAATAATCGTTCGTGTTTTTTAATTTAGCTTTTTTTGTCTAAAGATAAATTTTAATAGCATATCATCTATATTTTCTTTTTAGTTATAATTGCTTAGCAAATTCGTGTCAATTAACCATGTTATTCTTATCAGTAAGTTGATTGAAAAAGATTAATTGTCTTGCATTTTTCCAATCTACTTTGGCCGAATCTTTCCGCATCATAAAAGCATTCCGATACAAGCCAAAAAGTGTAAACAGTCATAAAAAATTTAAAAAAACACAAAAAATGGCCTTTTAAAAATTTTTGCATAATTAAAGTGACTTAAAAATATACCAGTAATAATTCTATAATGACAAAGTTTTTTTTATTCTCTTTATAAAGAAGCTACATACACTAAACATATGAATGCTGTAACAAAAGTATAATAAATTGTATGAAAAAATTAAATTTTTGCTTAAGGTATAAAAGTATACTAAAAAACAAGGCGGAAAGATGTTTGTTTTTTAAATTAAATATTAATTAACCCTTATACACTTTAGGAGGAGTCAAAAAAATGAATTCTACATTTTGGAAGTTTTTGGATTAAAAATTTTGATGGGATTTAAATACATTCAAATATTACAAAAAATCGTATTACTGAGTAATAATCACAATAAATACTATATTTTGTAACATTTCTCAATGTATTTATTAGTGGATAATAGATGCCATCCTCAATTTAAAAGAATGACATTATTCGTGAAAATTCATAATAAGAAAATTTAGATAATAAAAAAATGTAAACAAATAATAGATAACCACCAAATAATAAGTTTGGTAAATAATACATTATATTTTGCCTTCTATACATCGGTTTATTGACTCTATATATGGATATATTTGACAGGTTATAGGAGATAGTCTCTTACATTATAAATAATTAATGCGAAAAATGTGCTTAGTGCGTAAATATGGTATATCTTGATTTTTATTTTGTTAACATAGTTTTATTTACTGTTTATTATGGTCGGAAGTTATGACACCATATGGTGTCATTTTAAATTTAGAATCATTTTATCATGACACCATATGGTGTCATGAAGTGTATAAGGGTGTAATACATATTAGATCTTAAACGGCTATAAGTCAAAACATAGTCTTTTTTTACAATATTATAAACATAAAAAATATATACTAGCTTCAAATTTAAAAGTTTTATATATACTGTATTTCAAATTTGTTTTCTGGTATTTAATATATGTTCTTAATCACCGGAAGGTACATTTTAGATTACGACACAAGGCCCTAAAACCAGGCATATAATATTATAAGACCGCAAAAAACTTGTGTGTATTTTTATGACAAAAACGAACGCCCCACACAGTTTTATTTATTAAAAAACAAATTGTTTGTAATCGTAAATGTAGTTTTAGGTCTTATTAAGAAAACCAAAAAAGAAATTTGTTCTATAAAAAAATAAATTCGTATAAATTTGGTAAGCAAAACAAGTATACTTACTCTACTATACTTTATCAATACGGTTTTCTATTACTAGTTTTACACGTAATGGTTTCTGTTTCGAAATTCTATTAGCAACGAACGCATTCTTTTACTTTAGAACATTTACATGTTAAATATGCACAACCGAAATATTATTTTAAACTTTTTTAAAACTTTTTTATGATAAAATCTAAATGGGAATGAATATTAGTAGGAAAAGCTTAATAACCTATATAAAGCAGTAAATAAAGTAAAGTCAATTACCAAATGTTTTTTTTTGTATTTAAAGCGTTTAAAAATGTTTTTGGGTGTTTTTTCTTGATGTTTTTTTATTTTTTATGAATTCGTGTTTTTTCTTTTATTGATATGCAGGAAAAAACGGATTTCGCTTCGAATTTTTTTCGCATAAAGAAATTGCAAATATTGAGTTAATTTAGTTTTATAAATTTAATGTGCCCATTTTATGTTTCAATACATTGCAATACATTGTTTTCATATTTTATTATAATATATGAATTTATACGGGTAAATGTAGAAAAAAATATTTTGCGTGTTAACCGTGTATAAAAAAATAGCTGATTTATTTTATAAAAAATTTAAACGTGTAAAATATTATTTTTTCAACTGTTAGTAAGAAATCAATAAAAATAATTCACATTTATAATAAATCAATTTTATAGTAAAAATACTTTTCCATGTACTTTTTCACAATAGGATACAGTATTTTATAGTGATATATGTTTTAGATCGTTTGTTGAGATCGTTTTTTGTTAGTATTGAGTATAATGAAAATATATTTTTATTAATTTTATAACGATAATCATACTTTTTAACAATTCTTTTAATTAATGAGAAAAACTTATATCAGTAAAATACATACAAAAAATAATATTTTTTAAAAACAAATCTACAAAATGCAAATGATTAGAAGAACATGTTAGTGCGTGTATTTTTGTGTATTTCAAGGCAGAAAAAAGAGCAGAAGGGAAGAGTATTTATGAATAAACTGTTTACTAATTGTACTCAAAAGTTATAACGCTAGCTTTTCTGACTTGCTTGCATAATCTGCAAATACACTTGTTATAAAAACTACAAAAAAAATTAGTTTTTTTATTTATAATGTAAATAGAATAGTGATTATTGTTTTGATGTATATATTTCTCCATAAAAATAAAAAAAATTATTTTAAGGAAATTTTGTTGTTTTTTTTTAATAAACCCGTTAAAATTGAAATACGATACTTGTTGAAAAAAAACTCCAACGTTAATTATTGGTTGTTTTTAATTTTTTATCCCTTTTTTTGTTTTTGAATGCACTGAAAGATATAAGCTTTAATATTTAAAGTTCATCGGACCCAAAATTTTGCTCATGATTTTTTTTTTACATGATAAAAAAAAAATACTGGAAATTCGAATAGTTGTTTGTTCGTAAAAGATACTTTTAATAAGATATACACGCGAAAAATGCTGAAATGTTAGCAATTGTGGCAAGTACCTACTTGTTTTAATAACTGGTCATCCCGTATCTTGCAAGGCTATACTTAGCAGCAAGAAAAAAAAATTTGTTTTTGATTTTTTTTCAACGTTTTAATTTTGATCCATTATCACGCATTCTGCTGTCCGCATTCCGTATTTCGCATTGTGAAATCCGCTTTGCATGCGCATTGTGCATTGTGCATCTTGTCTTTTGCAATGCGCATCTCTATATCGAAAATTTGTTTAAACCTTTTCTCTACAGCTTCTCGAATTTTTCTTATAATCTCTAGACAACTTTCGTCTTTTCCTTCTTTGTTTTAGCGCATAAGCAATTGTTAGCACACAGTTGCTTTAGAAATAAACCAAACAAACTGTCGGTTATTAATGGTATATCGAATTCATCTCATTCATAAGCTTTTTACTGTGCATATTTTGAAAAAAAAAAATTCCCTTACTGTTTAAAATCCCAAAAAAAAATTCAAAAATATTTAAGTAACCCAGAAAACTTTATCTACAGAAAACGAAAAATCTATTGCTAATTTAGTATATGGTAGAATAAAGCCTTACTGAAACGAAAAACAGATCGGCGACTTGCGGAGCCGTAGGCTAAGGTACAAGACCAAGCACTACGACGACAACCAAAGCGCTGTACTTGGCAGACAAAGCCGAACATCGGTCCTGCGAAGGCAGTGGCGTAGCCAGGATTTTATTGTGACCAGGGCTAGTCAGTGTTTTTTTTAAAATATGGCTTAAAAACTTAATTTATAATGTAAAAAATCATACTAATTTTTTTTAAAATTTTTTTATGTTAATTATTTTTTATTTTAGAATTTTTAAGCAAAAAAATATCTGAACAAAAATAGACCCCCCCCCCTTAAATTCAGGCGCTGTTTTTTACAAGGGGGGGGGGCTTGAGCCCCCCTAGCC
>JAQFYM010002758.1:0-21765 GCA_034694785.1 Agrenia bidenticulata
GGTTGGTTAAGGAATCTCCTATTCTAGCACCGACATTGGTTTCATTAAGGCAACAGCTAAGTTTATTCATATAAACGGCAAAAAGGAAAGCCGAAAGAATTCCCCCCTGTCTAACGCCCTGTTTAACAGGAAAAGGGTTAGACTTGTGGTTACCCCACGAAATGTGGAAACGCTGCGTATCAAACCATTTAATTAGCAGATTAATAATATAATAAGGTACATTTCTTTCAATTAGCTTACCAAGTAGGATTCGATGATCTACCTTATCAAATGCTTGTGTAGCGTCAAGGAACACGACATAAACTGGTGTACTATTATCACAATAATAAGAGATAATTTGCTTCAAAGAGAGAATGGCCATTTCAGTACCAATTTTACGTTTGTAGCCGAATTGGTTATCCGCAGTCTCTAAGTGAGAAATTGACCTATTCAAAATAAGTCTTTCCAGGACTTTTGACAGAATTGTCGCTAGAGCGATAGGGCGATAGTTTTTCATAACAGAAGGATCTAAACCCTTTTTCTTAAGATTAGGAACAATAGAGACGTCAGTTAGACTAGGCGGAATTTCTGATGTAATTACAATACGATTCATTAGAAACTTAATCAGCTTATAAATATTTTCATGAGCAAATACAATGTGTTCAGCAGATATACAATCAGGACCCTTCGCCTTGGACATTTTCAGTTGTTTACATGTATCAATTATTTCTTCAGTAGAGAATTCAATGAAAGACGTATCAGTTTTAGACAAGTGAGAGATTAACCTGTCACTGCTAAAAATAGAGCTAAAGTGAACCTTCCAAAGTTCAGCAATAGCTTGCTCACCGGTCACATTATTAATTTCATTTGGTAAAGATTTTGTTTTGCACTTCGAGCTATTTTTTACATTTTTCCAGAAAGAAGTGAAGTCTCTAGAGTAACATAACTCGGCTAATCTATCGGCTTGTAGTTGTTTCTTATTGCGAATACATTTACGTAGCACTGCTTTAAAGATAGACTTGCACTTGACAGAATTAGATTTCAATAAGTCACAATGAGGTTGCGAGACCCAACAGTTGTAAGCACTTCTGTATGTTTGGTATGATTGTTGAACAAGTTTGTCCCAGCCGGTGATTTTATGGTTTGTGGAATGTTTACGTCTCACAGGAGCTGAGCGGCGTTCGGCATGAAGTAGACATTTGACGATTCTATCATAGAGAAAGTCTATGTCCACATTTGGTTCTGCCAGGATAAGATTGACTAGATCGACAGAGCTTGTGAAGGTTTCCAATTTGTACTGTTGCAGAATGGCCGGATTACAGCTGTTCCATCTTATGGTATTTTTGTGGTTATACACAATAGCTTTTGAGACAACCGGGGGGAGATTAATCTCGAATGAGAGAATCAGATGATCACTAGGAGAGCCCGGGTGGGTAGTGAAGTACGAGATGTGTTTAGCTAAGTTAGAAGATACTATGGCATGATCGATCCAGCTTGAAGTGGTCAAGCTTTCGTTAAAATAAGTGAAAGTATCCGCAGGTAGTGTGACTAGGTCCGAAATAACTAGCCCGAATTGATTGCAAATTTCCTGGAGATCAGCAAAACTAGCGTGTTTGAGAGGATCACAGTTAAAATCGCCTGCACAAATTAACTTTGAGGAATCCGAGAGGTCGAAGATCGAAGCAAGTTTCGCAAAGTATTCAGTTTGCTGTAGTGGATTATCTGATGTGGGTAGATAGCAGTTAATAAGAAGAACTTTCTCTTTTATTAATCGTAATTAAGAAATTAATACAGTACGTTTTTATTGTAAAAAAAATTGTTAATAGGAGACAACCCTGTTCAAACATTTCACTAAAAAATATTCCAACTACATATTTGTTAATAAATCCTCCAAATAATTATATAAAGGAGATGAGGCTTACATATATGCTAGCGACATATTTTCTGGCACAAATATGCCTATAATTTTTGTTCGAAAGCGACCAATATGCCCACATAAATATTCTTCAAAATTGACTACAACCACTACACACGTTCGTACAAGTAATATTAATATGTACATTAATTCTGCATATTTATCTCTAGGCATGTCGTCCATTCATCATACATAGCCGTAGTCTGTCAAATAACCAAATAAGTTTCACTACAGTATAAATTCCGTTGATAAGAAATCTGTTCAAAATTTGTCTTCGAAATTTTCCCTGGAACCGTTAAAAGTAATGAAATAAATATTTTCAAAACCCTTATTAACCAACGGTGATCAAACCCGGGTTTAGAATTCCCTCAAAGCCATAAAAGTTCTTTCCGCTACGTCCCTTGTAAATCTAATAATATAAGTCTAACTAGTACTCGTCTATGTGTGTTGGCGTATCGTGGACGATGTGGTATAATAACATAAGTAAGAATAAATGGGAGGACATGTGAGCTTTTAGAGGCTTATCAGGAAGAAGGACTGGGTGGAGAACATCAAAAGTGGCCGGATATCTCCCTTCGGTCCTCTCCCGTCAAATTCAACGTGATTTGTGTCACTCTTAATGCTCTCTTACCATTTCTCCACTTTTACCCACTCTCATAATACCCGGGTAGTGGAGAGAGAGAGACAGAGGAGCAAGCCGAGAGGGATCCCTCTTCTTCCGAGCTGCAATGGGAAACTAAATGGACTTATGTCATCTGATGGGAGAAAGCAGACACTCAACATGAGATCCCTGGCTATCAACTCTATCCATATTCCCTCTAACAAAGTAGACACTCGGGCTAATAAAAACGGCCCAAGTATCCACTTATGTTCTCCCACTGTCTCCAATGGAAAATTCAATGTTATGGCCCCCATTGCCGTCAGGGGAGATTGCTAAATGCTAAATTAGGACTCCTTTCCCATCTTACACTCCATTCCCACCCATCTTACTCATCATTTAGACCTTGAGGGTCCTCTCAATCCTCAATCACCCCCTTTTGACCTTCCTCCTCATACTAAATTATTTTCATTCCACGCTGCACGAGGAAAGATTCTGATGACCCGAAATCTCTGCCTACTTTAAGGGCTCTGTCCTTCTAAATTGACCTCTCTTAACTGATCCCTTCAAACAAGAAGATCATTATTGGACTGATAGTCTCTTCAAGAGGAAAGGTTCTTATGAGGGGAAACCTCTGCCCCCTCTAAGGCCGTTATCTTTCCAAATTTACCCCCTCGTACCAAAACAATCTTATTGCACAGATGGACAAGAAAAAGTTACAGGGGGAGTTCCATGACACTCCTAAGGGCTCTGTCATTCTAAATTGACCTTCCTTCACTTACCCCCTTCTACAAGGGGGAATACTATTGGACAGATGGACGATAACATATCTTATGAGGGGAGTTCCATGACACCTAATACTAGGACTCTGACATTCGAAATTGCCCCCTCCTTTGCCTACCCATTTTCGGTCCTTGTAAAACGGGAATTTTGATGAACGTGGACAATCAAAAGTATGTTATGAGGGGTAAGGTGTGCCACCTTATAGGGGGTATTGATTTCGATGCCGTTTCAATTAAGAGTGTAAGTATGATGTGGTAAATAGGCTGATGAATACAAAGAGTAATGTGTATGTGGGTGTTGGTGGCAGACCGGGAGTCACAGATCATCTTTATGGATGTAGAGGAAGTGAAGGAGATGGCTTCTGTTCCTTCTCAGATCTATTTTATGAGGAGGATGTGTCTTCCATCCTCCCTAACTACTTCTTACGATATCTCCAAGTATTAAATTATGGGATCATATTCTCGGTGTATACAAGAGATTGTAAATGGAATGTTATTATATCCATGGAGGTGAGTTATTGGGATCCTCCTGGCCCCAGAGATGAGACTGCATGTCATGAACTGGGAAAATAAGGCTATTTTATCTCACTCATAAATGGGGATTTATGGAGGCATTTCGCCTCTCTAAAACTTGGCTTATGGGCCACAAAATCTAAGAGTTATTGGTGGGACGGGAACCGTTTTATTAGGCACATTTATAGGCACAGCCAAGGCCTTCAATAGTCCAAGGGCTCATCCATAAAACATTGTTCAATCTGGTGGCCTGGTGGGATTTCTCATACTGGGGAGAGCTCCTTCAGAGTATGAGGTGCATTTGGGGAAGCCAGGGATGCATTCTTGATTACACATTTAAGATTGAAAAGGGGGTAAGGCTTATGGGGGGATAGGTTACAGGTTGAGACTTTCTATGAATCCCCTCATAAGGCATGGTAGAATTTTGTTAGTTATTAAATTTTTTTTAAACTTTGAAAGGTAGTTCTTTTATTGAAGGATTTAGTTGAATCATTCCATTGTTGAGTGGCCCAATTAATGAAGCTCTAGTGTTGTCCTTTAATTGAATGTCCGATTGTTGTTGTTGTGTATTTGGACTAAGTCAGCCTGAGTGTGGCTAGAAAGTACCAGGAAGTACTGAATGTCAGTCAAATATTTACTTTCCAACTATCAGTTTCTTAATTGAAAAGAAAAGACTGATTAGCATTAGCTTTTGAAAAATCCTTGCATGTTTTTTTTTTAGTTTAGCAGGATAAAATTTTAATGTTTGATTCAAAATATGTACATTAATTAGCAAATTCATTAACATTTATTAAACGATTAGTAGGACCATAAAATCCTATCTGTCAAAGAGCCCTTCGACAGCTATGGCCCCTTCAGTTAACGGAAATTTTGGCAATCAGGTAATTATAATTGCTACTCAAAAAAATACTATCGAAAACCCCTCATAAAAATCCCCGCATAAAAATCCCCGCAGAAAATTATTTTCTCCTCTAAAAATATTTCTAATTCCAGCCCGTGACCTACCGAGCCATTTCCCTGACATTACTGATGTTCATATTCCAATGCCAAGGTCAAAGTTCCCGGTTTAACTTTGTGCCCAACTTGCCGAAAGAGGAATCTTATATTTCCTTCTGTTCCCAGGGGAAATTGTACGGATTCTCAAGTAACGTCTGTCCCGGTGGCATCAACTTTAAGCTACCAAAAGCTTTTGAGAGCGACTCTTGTTTTTGTACAAACGGATAGTAAGCTTCAGGGTCATCACAATATTTTTAAAATGTATTTAACTAATCAATTAAATTAATTCTTAAATAGCTTCATTGTGGGAGATGACAATGCAGTTTATCATTCATCAGGGGAATATGCTCAAAAACAGTCCTGCTTCCGTCCATCGACCATAAATAAATTGTTTGCTTTGCAAGGCTCAACAGTAAGACTTAATTTAATCATTAATTAGTTAGTTAATTATTTAATCCATTTTCTAAGTGATAAGAATGATAATGGCTGAATTTCGAATTTTAAAACACAAACAGACATCCTTCATCTTCCCCCTAACCTTTGGGAACCTTTCCGAGGAAGTGGTCAGCTTTACTGAAAATTTCGAACATACTAGAAAATACAGGGTGGCCCAGCTTAGAGCAGTTAATAACACACCCCATTTCAAAAGTGACATACTGAGTTTCCAAAGCTTTTTTGTGAATCCGGTGGGCCCTGAATCTCGAGCGACAGTCTTGTATGCAGGAGGAAGTCCGATAGTGGATTTCGATACGATCGAGCTGAACAGGGATGTGTCGGGAAAGCCCTGGGGCAAGTCCTATGCAGTCGTAATATCGGATATTGGTAAGAAGCTCGGAGATGTCCGCATCACTTTTCACCAGTTGTTGGTGCCCGCTCTAACGTTCGGGCATCACAGGGATGTCAGAAATAGGGCTTTTAATTTGGAGCATTGTGCAACTTTATCATGCCAATTCTTGCTTAGAATAATTAATATAATTTTTATTTGATTTTGGGAAAAACAATTAGGAAACAAGAACAAGGAAACCATCTCAGTTGAGTCAGCTGATTGGATTTTAAGCAACTATGGAGTACCTTTACAAAAATGGGATTACGAGGAGAATCGGGCAAATACAATTGATGGTAAGGAACTTTCTTACCTTCAGCTTAATGTGAGCCCTCTGTCCGTCCGTCCGTCCGCCCGTTTGTCATACAGCTTCTAGGGGCTCTATGCAAGGTCACTAAAAGTGTATAAATTATGTAGACGAGTGCACCCAGACTTGCACGGTCACCCCAGAGTCCTGGGTAACAGACCCCTTGAAAAGTTACATACCCGTACAGACGCAACCCCAACTGCACAAACATCTGGTGGCAGAGTCCAAAGAGCTCTTGGAATACCGGATGAGGATAACGCAGCAGAACGCGAGGATCAAGAAGACGGCCGAGTACCCTCGAGGTCTCGACATCATTGCTCAAGCTGCTAAAATCTTTGAAAAGCTCTCAGCCAACATGGTCACCACGAACGTGATCGATATGGCCTACCGTCTTTTCGAATACTTGTACCATGACAAGTATCCAAGGGGGCAGCTGACTGACAGGCACTACAGTGGCATTTCGTATGCCCTTCAAAAGTGTGCTGATTTCGTTCGGCCACTCTCTGCCGATTTGTTTGTCTGTCCGAACAAGTCACCTGTTTCTTCTAATGTAAGTGCTGCAACTATATTTTCGTAACTGCTGCATCTAAATTTTGCCGTGTTTTTTGACTGATTTTATTTTAAAATATTATTTTGTACCAGATAAGCTTGGAGAAAACGGTAGAGAAGAATCGGCTGTACAATCCGGATAAGAACGACATGATAATCGAGTTGGTTTGGAAAGCGCTGGACGCTGTGCACATGACGTGCTTCCCGTACTTCTCCTTCGACGCTGCCCTTCATCACGACTATGGAGTGGAGATTATTCGGCTCTTTACTACTCGGCCTGTGCAGCAGCGATGGTAAAAACGTTTTTTTAATGAAGAAAATTGAATTTTTGAAAGTGGATTTTGGATATTTTTTGAAGGGTACGTGCACATCTATCGGAGAATCAGCAGAAAGGTTATCAAATAATCTTGCCGGGTTTGAATCGAGAGATTCTTGAGCTGGCGGATGATACCCTTCAAGTCATTGTCAATATGAAGAATGTGTATGACAACCCTTTGCGAAAACCGGAAATGAGCTTTGAGGATGATTCCCTTGTGCCAGAGTGAGTGATAATTGCTGAGTTGACAGTATTTTTTTTATAATTCAGTGCATCTGGTGCCTGGGAGGTCAGAGAATTCTGAAATATGTATGGTATCGAGGTTCGAGAGTTGTTTATGAATTGTGTATCTATTTGTGTATCTATAGGATTTAAAAAAAATTGTATGATGGTATCAATGATTAATTTAATACTTGATAGCATCGGTGAGTGCCCAGGTCATCGATCAATCTGGGGTGGACTTGGGTGCTGCCTGGAGTATGACATGAAGACTGGACCTGTACCTGAGTTTTACAGATTTTTAAGTACAGATTTTGGACTTGCCCCAACTGGAAGACGCTAGCTATAAGTTGAAGTTTAAGCACACAATTGTAGGAAGTATGAGGAGAAAATGTTTGCAATAATAATTTCCCAATCTATCTGTGGAATATTTTTGGATATTTTGTGAGGAAGAGCCCTGGACAAGATAAAGGGGGAAAGTATATAATAAATGTAAATAAGGATATGAAAGGAGAGAAATGGATTAAGAGAAAGAAAAGCTTCGAACGCTTTCTACAAAAGGAATTGGCTCATTTATTAATGTGACGGCTAAGATTTCTCAACTCTTTTCAGCTCCAACTTCCCCTCTCTGTCCATCAAGAAATAAATTGAACCTTTTCATTCAAACCCTTTCTGCCTCTTTCTCACAATTCACATACTCTTCAAAATAACCTATCAACTCCCACAAACATATACCATGAATATAAAAAAATTCTGGGGTTAAAATAAATCCTGTTTCAATTTGCTTAAGACCGGTAATATCCATTAAAGATTATCTACTAGCCAAAATATGGCAAGGTCTAAATTTCGGTTTTATTTATGAACGTAAATAGAACTCAAAGACTAACGAACGTGTATAGGAAACATGAACCTCACCACAAGATACTAGCAATACTCCGAAATAAAAAATTTTGGGTTCAAATTTTGAATTGAAGCTATCTTATCTAAAATTTCGCTGAAAACTCCGTATGTCTGTCTGTTTGTTTCACTACTTCGTGATATCTATTGAAACGACTGTAGAAAAAATTGAACCTTGACTTCAAAAGGTCCTTTTCAATCGTGACCCAGTAATGGGCCTGCAGACGCCTCGTTTACTTGTAGAGCGAGATGCCACTCTGATTGTTTAGAGTAGTTCAAGTAGGAAGTAGGTTGTGCTCAACTCCTACAAGGCCAAAGCATGTTAAAAAATCTCCAGATTTATCGAATCATTGAACCCCCCTCCCCCTTGAAAACAAGTCCAAGTAATCATTCATTCAAAAGCTGCCTTAATAAATCAAGCCCTTGACATTTTATTCATAAAAATCGTCCAGATTTTCTTCTCTGAGATGTGCAGTAAATCAAGCTGGGTAAATCCATGCACTTTATGTCCCCTGTACTCATATATCTATCTCCTAACCAAAGCGTCTACAAAGAAAAAAATCCTACAGCCCCAAAGCAAAAGCTCCCATGCCACGCCAATAAGAACCCGATGCCAAGGAGCCCAGGCCGAAAGTAAAAAAAAATCCGCAAAGATTTATCCCCCCGGGTTGACAGGATGGATGCATAATGTTAAAATACGGGCTCCAAGTGGCAGTTTTATTCTCCGATTCGGATGGCAAGACTTGCCTATATGTTTTTCCACATGTCTACCACCACCAAATGCCCGGGTATGAAATTTATAGGTTAAGGTAGGAGGAGGAGATAGAAAGGTAGAGATGTTAACTGTACACAACTATGTGGAAAAAACGACTCCACTTGCCATAATATATTAGTACGTGTTTGGTGGAGGGGGCTAAGTATTATTGGGGATGGGAGAAGATGGATAAATCCATAAATTATGGATGGGGCAATTGGCCATATGTCTTCTTCTTCGTATCCAAGTTTGGAGGGAGCTGAAAAGAGTGGAAGACATTTCTTTCCGGATGGACGGGCCCTTGTTGGCAGTTAACATGACCCTGGCTGACATCAAAGACTATCCAACAAATTTATTCCCCTTCTTTCACTGACACCGACCGACATGTCATCCATGTCTTCAGACTTCAGCTACCCGGTATCGGCTCCTATTCCCGTCAAACCAGCTTTTATGCTACTGGCCATAGCTTCGGACCGGCAACTACCCGGGTACTTTGGTTCGATAACTACTTGGTACTTTTTTTAAACTTGTAGCTTAAGGGTCATATCAATATTATTAATATCGAGATCACATTCCATGATAACAAATAAAGTCAAATCTCTGCAACTCAGTTCCCGTCGGGTTTGAAGTTTTTTTGATTATCGATTTGGATATTTTATCTTGGGACGGAGTTCTATCGAGACGAGATATAAAAGCTTCTTCCTTAGATCCTTTATGGCTGGAGGTAGGTTTGGGTGATGTAGATTCAAGTAAGGAGGCAGATAGGGTCGTCTCAGTATCAAATAAGATTTATGGGTCAGAATGAAATGCTCGTTTAGACCGAGTAGATTTATGGGACATGGAGGATAACTTTCGGCTTCATATCTTCTCCCTCCCATTTCAATATCTGAGATCCTAAAACAAGCCAAAAGAAATTCTCTTCCTTCACACATTGTCCCTTAAGCCTTAGGAACCCAGCCTTTTAATCTCTACCCTTAAGCCCTCTAAATAGACAGCTGGGTTAATTATGCATAAATCACGACTTGATTAAAAGTGGGTGTGGACTTGAAAGAGGTTTTTGACAAGTGTCCGCTAAACTCGTCGAAATTTATCGACAGTGGCTTAGACAGGAGAAAGGATCCGATTGTCAACATGTCAAGGAGACGAGACGATGCCCTCCTGTCAGTAATTGTAACTAGAATAAAGTGCCGGAGCCCTTTCAAGGCACTTTGTAACAATTACTGTCCCTGCACAAGAATTATGAAATAGTCCAGAGGGAGAGGAAGACGGTGAGAGATCTAATTTAGCCCCCACTGGTCCATAGTTAAAGGTGTGCTCTGGGGGGGAGGTAATGTCTCAAGTTTATGAATACTCCTCCGAGCAATATAACAACTATGTGTATATATCAGGGAATACCCGGGTGTGTTCTCGGAACACGGGTGAAAACTCAATAAAATTTTGGATGAGTCTTGGTAATGGCTGCCAACGAGGCGATAAATTTCCTCCTCGTTTCAAATTACGATCATTCCGAGTGAGACTGAAGACGTATTTATGGCCTTTAACCCGGGAGAGTAGACAAGCTTAGTGTACATCACCCGGGAGGAACTATAACCCCTTCATGTTTTAATATTAAAGCACGGGAAGTTTGGATGTAAAGAGCACCATTTGCTATCTGAGTTATGACCCGGGTTGGGAAATATGTTGGCTGCATCTTGGCTAAGCTTTAAATGTCATTTTTATATTTCAAACGGATTTATGGATGTGGAAAAGTGTCCTCTTCTTGACTGACAACTTACAAGGACAAATATTCTTACTGACATCAGCCTTTCAAACCTTTTAGTACAGGGTTCGTAAATTTAACTGATTTTTATGAGGGGATTCTGTGCCATTTATTTACATAAGTTACAGTACTGTATCCCTCCATTATTGATTGCTGTCTAACAGTTAATTGTATAAGATGATTTTATCAGATCCATTACACACTCCCCCCTTAAAGAGAGTTCCTTAGAAGGGGAATCCAGTTCCAAATTCAGCTAAGCCCTTAGAAATGTCTGTACGTGTTGATATTAAATAGATCCTCCTCAAATCCCCTTATTTACGACCCCTTAAGTGTTTCCTAACAAAACCGAAACTGTCAATACTTCTGCCTATCTCCTGCATACAAATGCACACAAAGTGTCCATAAAGCTCATCTATGACTTGTGACTTATCCAACCTGTCCTTCAACTCCAATCTCAATAACACGTGACATTAATCATCTCCCCTAAGAACAATTTAATTAAAATATTCTCTCAATTATTACATTGCGGTCTGAGGAGGAAGGGCAAGAGTTGACCATTAATTCCATACCCGACACGTGCCATCATCCCATCAGACTCCGAACATAAATGATCCGATAAGTCACATGAGTTTTTTATGACCCTGTGGGGCTATAATACATAATAGTAGTGGCGGTGGTGGTGGTGGACAGAGAAAGTCAGGAGAGACCAGAGGGGGGCAGTTTAATGGACACGGTCCTTCCTCCTTTTATAAATGTAACAAAATATTGGAAGGGGATATTTTTCTCCTTTTCAGCCAAACTCCGAGGGCTTGAAGGATCATGTCTTTGTCCGTCTGTCCGTTAACACCATAATCATTTTTTAAACTTGTCCGACTGACTTGAAATTCGGTGCAGCAGGGACCCCGTTGGGGTTTCATGTATCCCTTTTAAACATGGGCTTAGAAGCATAAAAGTTGGTATTACGGTAGCTATTAATTAGTATTATATTAAGTAGCAACTATGGAGTCGGACTTGAAAAAGTTTCAACTGGATCGCCCCTTATGGGCTACACTATCGGATTTTTATAGATAAAGATTCGGAGTCGGGCTAGGTGAAGTTGCATTGGGTGAAGTTTTATTCCTTACACACAGTTAGTGTCAGGAGAGTCTGTTCTTGTAGGAATTGGAGGGTACGAACCACCACGGGTTTTCTAAGGGCTATGTAGTCCTCTGTAACATTTTATTACTGTCCATTCTTATTGCATTTCATATTTCATAGTTTTTATTTATTTCAGAAATAAATCCATCCACTATAACATCTCCCGGCTCCCACCCTTTTTATTATTACAAGCCGGAGGAAGTGGAATGATATTAAGCCATAAATTATATGCACCAACTGGAACTTCTCTCTCAACTCTATACACACACACACACTTACTCTTCCTTTCAGTCCCAGCTTTTAGGAAATTTAGTAGAAAAAAAAACCACCCCGGGTTTTTATATCCATATCTCATAAAATAAAACACTAAATAACACTCTTGTCATATCATGTAATCTAGAATTTTGTTCAATACTCTTTCAAATTCAAAATGAAATCAGAATTTTAAAAGATCTAAACACACTTTGTCCATGTGTCAAAGGTCAAGGGCTCTGATCCTCCCTTGACCAGATTTCCGGGCTTCAAGAGACGACACATGGGCAGAATCTGAGCCGAAAGAGCCGAGTGTAGAGGCCCTTAGTGTTAATTCGAAAACTTTTGAAACCCCTTGTTGAATCCTTGACCCTGAATAAGGGAAGGTTAAGCTAAGCGAACACAGAAGATGAATGAACCCTTTGATAATTTAGAATGGAAAGGGCTGAAAGGATATAGTAAATAAAATAGCACAACTCTGTGCCACCACTGCCACTCTTTTGTCTTGCTTTTTAGGGAAGCGAGTCAAGTAAATTGGGACATTATTTGTTCTATAAAAATTATTTACGATGACATCCCCTCAGCCTTAATCGAGGGCCGAAGGGATTCCACTTATTCTCCAGATGACTCTTCTCCACACAAGCTCCGCATCTAAAGAGGAGCCTAGAAGGGGCTATAAGGGGCTATGACGGCATTATCGTTATCATTCTGTTATTATTGTCATTCAAATCTTAGTAGTCATAAAATCCCGGCCAGATTCCAGAGGGGGCAAAAATAAGTTATTGGCTTCATTATAATAATATGACAATCTAACCGCTTCCCCATCACAGCTTGCCCAACTGATAATGAGAATTAATGCCCTTCTGCCCTCCCCCCGAGGGACACCTCACATAAATAATCACCCAGACTCTTTAATATCTCAAGCCACGGGATTTAATTGCAATCATCAAATAGAATGATCCCCCTATGGCTTCAAGGGACCAAGGCCCCTTGGGGACTCTGGAATATAGCTATTAGAATTAGCACAATGACTGCACAGATGTAGTAATAATGTATTTTGCCAGCTAACAGCTCCCGGTGGACTGTGGACTTGCCATTGTAATCTCTCAAAGGCAAGGCCCCTTGGCCACAGACGGTTGGATTTATTTTTTAGATTGAAAAATGTGTGTAGGGATGCCCAAGGACTTTTTGACATTTCCTATGGGGATTTTTGAACGTTCAATTGCGCTCAAGGTTCATATGGTTGGCATTTGTGCTTTAATTGTTTTATATCGCTCTATTTTTGGGGGTTTGGAATCAATGCCTCATTTTTGGCATTTAAGGGCTCTCGATTATTTGGGAGTAGGCAGTGTATTTTAGGTCCTTCGATTCAGCCTGGTCTGTCTCGCTAAATTCCACTCTTCTGCCCCCTCATTTGCCCGGTCAAGTCAGAGAAGTCGGGGTGTAATTTATTTTTCACTGGGGCTGTCTTTGCCCATGTTAATTTCAAATTATTTTTTAAAAGAGCAAGATCGAAAAATTAAAAGCTCAAGAATGAATTCGGCTCTGTTCAAAAACTTTAAAATAAGTATTTTTCCAAGGTATCCAAAACTTTGAACTTTCACTGGTGAGTTTAAGAGGATTTTTAATTTTAAAATGTTATTTTTATCGTTTTATCGACTATCGAGTTATTTTTTAACCTCGAGGTCGCATTTCAAAATTTTATAAAGTATTATTAACCTGCAATAGTCATAGATTTAAGGGAAACGGGCTTGTGTAACTACAAAATAAGAAAAACTATCCTTCATTTTTGAAATCTTGATCCGATGTTCAAAACCTAACTTGAAACCAGAACGGATCGATTTACATAAAATAATAGTTCTGTTTAAATGTCTGGTTGTCTGTTAGTATTTCTAATACTCCACAACTACCTGACCAATTACAAGGCTAAATAGCTCATTCCATTTACTAAACAGACTATAGTCAGACACATAATTATGACGCGGTCGAAAAAATGTACCCTTGACCTTCAAAAACGTTCAACTCATTTACCCAGGTCTCCGACTTAAGCCTAATAAAATTAGTTCGAACGCTGCCAAATGAATTACGATATTTTAGCCCGATTCGTGCTTATTAGCATAAAATAACATTATAAGGGGATTGAATAACTTATAACTCAATCTGCATAATCCAAATCCAACAAGTCCAAGATCTTGGCATCAGTCTCAGCAGCAGCTAACAAGGGGGCTTTGAGAAATTCTAAAGATCAGCCCCCAGATTCCAATGGAAATGGGTCGAGTGTGATTGTGAATAGGAAGGATTTGGTAACGTCGGTGGTGGTGGTGGGTTGGGTCGGATCGGAATTTCGGAATCTGCCCATTGTGTCATATTATTGTCATTTTGGCACGTGGATGAGAGAGGAACTCTGTTAGGGCGGTTTATTGAGCTATTAATCATTTAATTTCAGGGATTGGATTGCGGTGATTACTATGGAATTATCATCCACCACCACTTTATATCTTTACTACATATCTATAGAGAGATAGAATATATCATATATAGTAGGACTAGAGAGGGGCTGGTGATATTGATGACAATCACTTATGCTTTTGGCCACGTTTTCTGCTTTTCTGATCCCAGCCATTTCACAGGCCCAGCTTTTAATTGTAATAAGATTTTGTGATGGATATATGTGTCAATGACAGAAGCGGGGATGCGGTTGGAGGTGATTTAGCTTAAGACATTAAAAATTTAATAAATGGATTTGGAAAAAAATCCACACCTTGGTCTTTTTCTATAGACATTTATAATTATCGGAGCACTTAAATTAGCGCCTAGAAAACAAAAGGCCATAAATGTATGTATACCTCCTTAGGTTCAAAGGGTCTCACATACATCAACCTTAAACAATGGAAAACAATTCAAAGGGCAGTTAGTTAAATACGGGGTCAACTAACAATGGTGGACATTTCAATTTTAATTATGGAAAACCCCTCCGAGTTTCAATCAATCATTAAATTCCATAAAACTGACTCTCTTGTGTGTGTGTGTTTAATTTTTTGAAATTACAAATCTCAATTTGAAATAATTGAAAGTCTGCAAAATTTGAATGTAATTAAACTTTAAAACGCGAGTTTAACTATTTTTAACTTTAATTACGACTAAAAATTTGGTGGATTAGTGTCAGGGATGAGCTGCAGCCCCGAGGAGTGGGACCAGGCGTTCGCAAATCCGTAGGACCCAAGCAAATTCTTTTTCTGTTCACCGCAAGGGATTCTCCTATTCTCCTGCCCTTCCGGCCATTACTTCAATCCTTCAACTAAGCAATGTCAACCAGTTTAAGGTTATTAAAGGGCTCCTCTGAAATTACTACCCTTCAATTCTCAGCCTCAAGATACATTTGTTAAAGATGTAAATAAAAATATAAATTGTGTCTCTAATTTTTGACTATTTATTCACACATTCGACTAGCCTAGGCAAAGGTCGAAAGTCAAATTGGAAGCATGCTCTGAGTTGGTCAAAACTATTACTGACTTTGGAGCTTTAATGATGAACGATTTTTGAAAGCATCTTCATAATTAATTTCAAATACAGTTACGTCTGTTTTAAGGTATCCAAACCAATCTCGAAAAAAAGGCTGTCATGTACCGCTCATGGATAAGGATGCTGTTGACTGTGCCGTTTGTTCCGACTCTTCCAGTTTCTATAAATAAAATGTCTGCCATAAACCTTCCCGTAGAATAATTTTCACTAATTTTTTCTAAAAATACAGAAAAGCTAATATGAATTAGCATCAGTTTGACAAAAGTTTCAAAGTCAACTAAAATCCAGGGTCCACCGCAGCCATCTTACCCGTGCTGAGTTTTATTTTATTTTTAACCATTAGTAAGATAGGTAAACTCAAAATTGAGAGAGGAAGTGATACTTTTTAAATGAGGCTTAATATAGTGAGCTCAATCTAAAGCTCAGTACCCTCCACACACTAAATTCTCTTACATTAATAAACATTCCCCCCTCACAAAGGAATACATTTTTTCATACACTACAAAGAATACATAAAGAAAAGGGCCGTTCCCCTCTCATAAGAGTTATCTTTATGATTTCCACTGTCTCATAAAAGTAAAAAGCTTCTGTACTTACTTTGATGCTTATTTATACTATAACTTAGATTGCCTCCACAGTCCCGAGTTCCCTTCTACTACCCTTCCATTTTATTATCCTATTTCGGTTTTAATTATTTCAAAATTTTCATCCAATTTAAGAGGTTCGTAAAAGAACGTCAGGAGCTCCGAATTCATTCCTGAAAGTCAGGAGAAGGGAAATTTTATAAATCTCCCCTAAGATACTTTTAAAGTTTTTCAAAATACAAAGTAAGTTGGAACCATCATCTTTTTATCAGTCCAAAGTCAAAGGTCAAACCACCACCGACTAACCATCTCCCATCATCTGGCCATCCTCACCCTGTCATGTCCCCTGTCCAAACTGTCAACCGTCAACTCTAATCTTGCACATTAACCCAAATTTATAATTCAAAATCATTCACACACACCAGCCCACATCCCTCCCTCCCAAAAAAAAAATTAATGATTTCAAATGCCCTGAGTGGATAAAGCAATTAAAAAGTGATGATAAGAACACAGCGGCCTTCTCTGTCCATCAAACCAGTCAAGACAAGACACACAGAGATCCCTTTATACTCTCCAAACGTGGATTCTCACTGAGTTGATTGTTGGTCCATTGTTGACTTTTGATACCCCTTAAGACCCTCATACATAACACACCAAGGCAGTATTCGTTTGTCACCATGCACTTGAAAATTAACTGCTACTTGCCCCTCGTAACAATTTTAAACGAAAGTTTATAACCTCTTTCTACATCAACAAAAATAATTCGCTTGAAGTGTACGTGTGTATGTTTGTCCACTGTTGAACCTTGGCGCCCACTCAATTCTTAGTTTCAAAATGCCCCAAATACATCTTTTTCAATGAAAATATGCATTTTTTTGTTTTACTACTTGACCGACATCTCATCAATTTCCTGGAGTAAGCAGGTCAGAAATATAAGCCGTATACTGCTGTATAAATCTACATTTGACATTCAGAAAAGGCCCCTTTCTATAGTGGCCCATCAACGGGCCTGTAGACTTCTAGCTGTGTATAGGAGCTTCTCTGATATGTCATAGCTCATAGCTATATTTAATAGATAGTAGCTGATAGACAGTGAGGTTGATTGACATTTGACACACGGAGGGTTTTACAGGATTTTTTTCCCACAAATTTTTTTACCTCCAAAATCTAACGTCTACTGTACCCAAAAAAAACTTTGAGAGAGAGAAGCTGCCTTGGATTGGTCTGGCTGGACTTGACAGCTTTCTTTCGGGGCTGGCAACCAGTTGACAAGTTGACGTTGACATGAAGACTTCCTAAACTATCTTCTTTATAAATGCCAAGGGGGGGCTGTCCATAAACTCTGTGATCAAATGACTTCAAAGTGCCCGCATGGGTCGGTCTGGCTCTTGATAATTGCTTTTCCTGCCCAGGTTTGACTTTCTGGATTGTTTAATCCCCATTCGATCTATAGGATGGAATTTTGGGGGTGTGTCTGCTGGGGGACTTTGAAGTTTGAGGATTTTTGGGATTCAGAAAAGGTGGAATTTTTTTAAAGACATTTAATGCTCGACTTGGTAGAGTGTTCATATAAACTTATTATTAAAAGGGCAGGGCAGTGTGGGTCGGGTTGCATCGTCGATGGACGGGGTCTGAGTTGGACAGCCAGTCATTTACATCTTATACGAGTACAACGTACACGATCAGATTTGATAATTCTCTACTGTCGATCTGTCCGTCTGTCTGTTTGATGTCAAAATGTCAAATGTTTATTATCTGCTCAGTAGAGAGGGGGATGTGGTATTTTTTTGTTTTTTGATGCATCATTGATGTATCTAATCGAACGGATGTGAATGTTATAATGAGATTAGGGAGAGATTGTAAATTCAAAGAATTTTTTCATTAGTTTCATTGAAAATTTAAATTAAAATTCAATCGAGATTCAATCGAGAGTTCCAATTCGGTGAAAAATACCGAATTTAAAAGAAAAACTTTCTGCATTTTACATTTACCACGATTTTTTAAAATTTATTCCAAGTGTGACCTCAAAATTTGAAAACTGTTTAAAATTCCTCACACGAAAATCATCCAACATACGTCAAAATTAGGAGATGCCCAACCTTTCAGCCTTTGATTGTTAATGACTCTTCAAAAGTGGAGCAGTAACAATTAATAAAATCCCGTACCAATAAATATTCACCCATAGATAATCCCATTCCCCCAAGCATAGAAGGTCACCTGTCAATCAACCCATTACTAACCAGTCCAGTGTTGAATAATACTTTGATAGCATGCCATATCTAATGAAATAATTGCTTGACCCCCCAATCTCCCTGACTTGCTAATAGAATACCATGTCATGCTATCCTCCTCATTGCAAGAAAGGATCCTTAAATGTATGTACAAGCCATGTGCAGCTTCTAATTCATAGCACAGCTCAGTGGGAATTATAATTACAAGCTGACACTAATTAGCCGTAGGCAAACATTCCCAGTAATTAACCTCAGGATTGACTGATTATCTTAATTCGGGATCTATAGCTTAGAGACAATGTACAAGAACTGGATTAGCAGGCTTATCGTTATAGCATTGGGTTGGTGTGAATATACCCCGGTAAACTTGTACCCGGTAAATATGCGCCTGGTAAATGTGTACCGATGAATATGCATGCTGAAAATTAGTGGTTTGCAACCTTGTAGATTAGATTAGAAACATATAGAACGCATTATATATGCATAATTAATGCATTACACGTATGAATTAAATTAACTTGCGTATTTACATGTCAATAACCGAATTTGATATAATTTGTGTGGGCAAATTTTAAAAAAATATTTCAGTGAGAGTAGTGAGGCACCTTTTTACCTAATTACCACGGGGTCATATTTGCCAGGGTTATATTTACCGGGGACATATTTACCGGTACATATTTCCCTTTTCCAAATAATATCGAGGGTAGGATATACTGCTGTGATTTTATTGATGTTTTGTAAATAAATAATTAGAACTGCAATTAGAACGACCTCATATGCAAACTGCGTCTTAATCCTCAAACACGCAAGTCAATTGGTATGACAGGGTTTAATTAATTTAGGATTATAAGAGCTCTAGTTTAGGGTATTTGGTTAGAACTTAGAGTTCGTATAATTTTCTATTTGGTCTATAGGGAATAGGGATATATGATCATGAAGTTGATTGAGACAGGTAGAGTGGAATTACTTCCAGGGCTTACCATATGCTTTGAGGTTATCTATTTTTATTACGAGTCGGCTCTGGGCTAATTAAAAGCACATAGTTTTTTTAGAGGAAATGCCGTGTCACTTGTCTGTCATAATTATATGGTGTTTCAAATCTTTGCGTTTAGTTCATTTAAATTAACTAAGATTATGATCTTGTGTCTTGTGTTTTAAATTATGAGGGGTTTGGAATGATAGTGTCATGATAGTAAAAATATTAGTATTGAATTAGTGAGTCGAAAATTTTAGTAGCGGTGGCTCATATAAAAACTGATAATCCATGAGAAATATGTTCTGTGGACATATATGTCTTTTGTACAAATATATGTGTCACAAATTATAAACTGTATTTTGAATCAGGAATGACACTTTTATAAACACTCGATCGATCAATCAGTCAATCAATTAATGAATGAAAAATATGTACAAAAAATATGCGAAAATATGTTTAAAATATCATGGCAAGAAAAACTACAGATTTGATACCATTTTCCGTAGAGAAAAAACTACATGAAACTTTTTTTGAAACACTCCAACAAAACTAAAGTCCTCACCAGAGTTTGTAAAATATTTAAAAAAAAAAGAAAGAAGATAATTAGTCAAGGGAATTGTTTATTCAGAATTTCCTAGTTTGTCTGCCCCTCCGTAAGTTTGTAGAATTATAAGAGTGAAATGATGTCATTAATCTCAATTGGTTGATTAAAGTGTAAATCTAATGTAGACTAAAGAAGGAGGAAATGATACAAACGAGGGCAATAAAAATGAAAAATCCCTTTATTTATTGTACTACCCGGCTCTTTTTATATTTACGACTCTTCCGCAGAGACTCATTCTTCTTCTACCCGCTACCCTCATCAGACATCCATCTCATTAAGGCCAAAATAAATATAAAAACTTGGTAGCCTTATTCAGCATAAACTCAATTAACTATTCTACAACCACTACTCCTTTCCCATGGGGACATGCTCAAGGTTCTATAGACTAGGCACAGACAATAAAGGTGCATGGCTCGTCTGGAACGCTATGGACCTAGACCATACAAATTGACTGGTCCACAAAAAACGCGCCTACTCGTCTAGAAACAGCGCTTCATAAGCAACCAATTGAGGATAAGGCAGCGGTGTACGAAACGGTCGAGTACTCGGCCAAATGTAGACCAAGTACAGAGTTTCATTATCCCAGGTAATGACAATATCTATTTTAAAAAATTAGAAAAGTGTACCATGTGCTCGATTCCGTAAACTGCATGCCGAGTACTCGTTTGGTTTTAGGCCGAGTAATCCCTAATCATCCATAAAATTAATGTGTACAATTTAACGCTGTGCCTTTTTTGTTACAGTACACTCCGTACTACTGTGTACTGTTTTTCCAGCCGAGTAATGGCTAATTCTTGGGATTTCCGATAGTCTCAATATTTATGGCGCATGTATTTGAGCACCGTTTGGTGTAGAAAGCTCCGTTACAAAAAGCTACCATGCATTCGGTAATATTTCGAGTACATTTATTTATTTCAATAATAGTCTAGATCGAATAATGAAGATATATGGTAAACATATAAACGGTTTACCCTACGTGAAAAAGCTTATGTATGCTGACAGCGCTATCAGCCAAAAAAAATCGCCAAAAGCCTCTAAAACGATTAAATATGGCAGTAATCACCGAGGGATAGTTCTTAGTAAATTTTTATGTGGTTATGACGTACTCCGTGGCAAAGTGATACCAGAGAGCTAGTAGCAAGTCTGCCTGTGCCTTGATTTACGACAGTCCTATATTTGCTGAAAGCTCCAAGAAACTACAAAAGCCCCCTTGGATTTCAACAACTCCAATGAGCTTGTAATTTCGAAAGCAGAGAGAAAATATCCACTCGAGTAGTTGTATTTGGATTCGAGTAAAATCATTAACTCAAAACATCTCCGGCAATTAAGAGCTCCCCGAACATATTTTCCAAAACCCGGGTCATAACTCAAATGCCAAATGGGCTTCATACAATCCACTCCTCGTGGTTTCATATTGAAACATGAAGGGGCTATAGTTCTGAGGGCAATGGAGTCCCACACTCTTCCTATCCTCCCGGGTCAAAGACCATAAAAACGTCTTCAGTCTCACTCGGAATGATCGTAATTTGAAACGAGGAGGAAATTTATCGCCTCGTTGGCAGCCATTACCAAGACTCATCCAAAATTTTATTGAGTTTTCACCCGGGTTCAGAGAACACACCCGAGTATATCACCCGATATCTATACCCCGTAGTCTAATAATGTTGGGAGGAGTATTCATAAACTTGAGACATTATACTGCCCCCCCCCCTCAGTACACCTTTAGGTATGGACCAGTGGGGGCTAAATTACATTGCTCACCAGTTGTTGTTCATCTTCTCTCTCGGGGTCCCTCTGGACTATTTCATAATGCTGGAGAGGAGACAGTAATTGTGATAAACTATCTTGAGCTGGCTCGAGTAATTTATTTCAGAGACTGGGGATTTTGGATGTCGACAAACTGTCGATGAAACTTGGGATTAAATTTATAATGTTACTTGGACGTACTGATCAATGTTTGTGGCTATGTTACTATGTGTGAACGCTATTAGTTACTGGGGTTTAGGATCGGTGTGTTGTGACCTTTATGATCAATATGGGTGGTGAATCGCT
>JAQFYM010002759.1:0-21763 GCA_034694785.1 Agrenia bidenticulata
ATTATATTATTTATGCATTTTATTATTCTAGAACTTGTCTTTTATGCAAATTTTCTGCCCTAAAAAAGAGGGGGGGGCTAAACTACAGTTTTACCTTATTTTTAATTTGTAACAAAGCAATAAATTTATGTTAATTTGCAACAAACACAATAAATTTTTGTTCAAAAATACAATTATTGTATAGAATTTTACATTTCAAAATTACGGTTTTAAAAATTTTTAATACTAAAAAACAAAATTTTAGATTTATACGAATAAAAAAAATTTTGTTGATAATTTTATAATTTATGAAATTTTAAAAATTAAAATTATTATTTCGTCTTTCGTACACCAAAATTTTTGACTTCTAAACTTATAGACCCCGTTATTATATTTAAAATTTGTGCGACTAAAAAAATTTGATTGCTTTGAAAAAAAAAAAGCAGAAAAAAAGCTGTAATCTAATTAAAAATGCTTTGTATAATACAGTTAAAAACTATTTATGTACTGGTTTAGGGGTTTAACCGCAATTAATGCAAATATATTTTTTACTTATCAATTCTTTGCACTACGAACAGTTAGTATTTTATTTTTCTTCTGTGAAATAAAACTATTCTGAAAAAAAAGAGTTTTTTTTAGCTTTTTTATATTTTATAAGGTATAAGTAGGGGTTGTAAAAACGATCGGATTTTTACTTTGATCAACAAATTATCGTAAAGCCATGGGATCAAAGACTTATTCAACAGTAAATAAAAAAGCACCACGTAGTTTTATCGAAGTTTGAATTTGCATAAAGTTGTCTGTGTATGCACGGCACTTTTGGCCTAATTATTTTTTCAAATCTAATCATTTTTACAACCACAAGTATAATTCATAACCCTTTAATTTTTCTATATTTTAACTTGCGTGTTATATGTACATAATTATTAAATTATAGCTTTTATAAAAACCTTTTTAGATAGAACAACTAATTAAAAATAAAATAATTCTTTTTACGGGTTTATTGCAGTACATTATATATTTAAATAGTTATAGTAATACTTGTTTATCGGTCAAGCATAAGTAATTTGGCTGAAACGATAAAAGGCTGTTGTCTTTATTAACATGGTATAAGTCTTTACAAAAAGTTATGTCAATATTTTGAATATTACACATTTTTAACAATAAATTTATTAGTTTTTCTAATTTGTTGAACTAGTTTTATATAGTTTTTTTTAAGTTACAAAAGTATACACCCAGTAAACAAGGATTTAAAAATAGACTATTTTACTAATTTTTCAATTATAAAAAACAATTTTTAGCGTTTTATGTGACTAAACTTGCGTTTTTTTTGACCTTAGAATAACATTTCGATGCAATTCTTGTTCGTAAGCGGCTAGAAAGAAATGTATTGTAAAATACACCATATTAACCATACTTAATAGAGCAAAAAAATCCAGTAATATTTTTATGTATATAAAATGCGTCTTTATAAAAGACGGGTTTTGCACTCAATATGCTACAATTCAACTATCAACTAGCCGAAATTGAACAATCAACTGGACGCAATTAAACAATTAAATAGCCGCAGTCACATATTCAATACGCCGCAAGTGACTGTTTTTTATGCCGCAATTGAATGTTTAATATGCCGCATATTATAAAATAATATGCCGCAATTAAATTTCATAAAATGCCGCATATGGCCTTTTAAAATGTCGTTATTTATTGAAAATATAGGTTTTTTTTTATGTTTTAGATATGATTATCTACAATGATGTATTAGTATATAAAAAAAGCACGCGATAGATTAGTGGAATTAAATATTTTTAAGCTTTTTTCATGTAACTAATAAAAATAAATAAAGTTAAATTTTCAGTTTTTTTTTAAGATACTTTTAGTATTTAAGTAGAGGAAATAAAATATTAAAACTTTACAAGTAAAGAAAAGACATCTACAACAGGTCGAATCTGAATTGTAAGATTTGGTGTACAAGAGGGCAAAAGAAAAAGAGAAGTGGCTCGGCCTTTAGATATCGATAAAAAACTGTTTGAAAAATTGTGACGAGGTGTAATGATTCATCAGTGCTTGTTGCCAGCATCAGAGGAGGCGCTCAAAATAATAAAAGCGCTTCAAAAAAGAAAGCAGCACAACCACCCTAATTGACGATAATGTGAATATTTAATATCGGAAATAAAAAGAATATTTTATAACTGTGTGTGATTTCGATTGTTTACCGATGGCTATAGTAAAATATAATATACATACAAATTAAACCGGTAAATATCAGAATAAAGAAATATACGTGCCATAAAAACTCTAAGATAGCGTAATGTGAAATGGTATTTTAGTGTGTCTGTACATGTGCTACAAAATTATTTTCTAAATGTTTATAATCCTATTTAAAGTAAATTTTGTACAGATTCATAGGCTGTCGGCAAGTTGTACGACTCTCTATGGTATTTACGATAGCTCCGGGCAACATTGATAATAATAATCGTTTTTAATTGCGCAAACATTTTATACTCAAACGCTTTTGTACGTTTAGGTGTATATAAAATTATACCAATCATTACCACCGAGTTAGTATTTATTCTTGTGAATTTAAATATTGGCAAAATTTAATGGCCAATGTTTGGTTCCATCATTACAACGAGAAATATTACGATAGATAATCGTATATCATCAAAACTTCCCTGATACTCTCTTTCTCCCTTTACCCATGTGGAGAAACTTGAGCAAAATTAAAAACAGTATGTGAAGATCGACTGTACCACGGGTGATAAGGATTTACTACGGCGAATGTTAAGTAAAAATATAAGCATAACAAGAGATTATCTGTCTAACTTTGTGCTACATTGTGATTAATATTTTATAAAATGTATTGATAGCGAAGACAAAACAAGAGACTATGGTTTGTTCATTTTTTTGACCTTTTTGTCAAAAAAAACTTACAATCATATTTGACCCTTCTACGTAGTTTAAAAAACAAGAAAAAGTCATATAACACATTTTTTTATTGATATTACTTTCAATAGTGGGTTTATGTTATTCAAAATCAAATGCGAAAAAGTTTTAAATTTTTGCAAAAAACACAATAGGGTTTTTATTTTTTTTGTTCACTTTTTGACCCATGGGGCAATTTTGACCTATATAATTTTATATTTTTTCTTATAACGTTTATTCAATGGGTCGACGCATGGGGATTTAAAAAATAAAATTATGTTTCTAAAAAAATGAATAACTTTACAGACGAATCATTAAAAGATTTATACAAATAAAAAATAGAGATAAGTATAGGGCCTAGATTTCATCAGTTGGGAAAAAATAGGCACAAAATCACTGCTTTATGGAAAAAAATTGCATTGATACTAAAAATACAAGATGATGAAAAGGCTACAAAGAAGAAATACAATAAATTGCTACAAGCCTTTCGCAAAAAGATACTAAAAGCAAGTAAGTCTGGCGCAGGCAAAGTAAAATGGAAATACTATGATTATTTATTGTCAAGTACAGTTTAAGGCGCTAGGGTAGTCCCGCTCGGTTGCATTGCAAGTACAGGAACATTAGACTGTAAGAAATATCGAGAAATGATCACATAAACGAAAAAATTGTGGAATTGAACACAATGATAAAGCCATATACTGAACCAAGTACCAAAGGCACTACAACAATACAAAAAAGTCCAAGTAGTATGATCAAATATTAACATTTATGAAAAATGATAGTTAAACCAAAAATAAAATACTAAAGTCTATAATAAAAAGTGGAGATTGTCAATATGAAAAAAGAATACGTAATCTGACATAAAATTGCCGGAAATTTTACTTTTTTTACGCAAATTAACTAAGAATGATATTGACTTATCTGGAATTTTTTTTGAATTTAAAAAGTCGTAAAAATATTTTTATAGTAAATGATAAATACTAGAGGTGGCAGTATAATATACTTGAGGTGTAACGTACCAAAGTAAAAAATGCGTACCGTACCGTTACCATACCAAACATTTTTTCATATTGTGTAGTATATTAACAATGGTTCAGGTAAACGCACGTTACTGGTAGTGTTGTGACTTTATAGCATTTTTTTTGTACTACATACAGACACCTCGGTTTTAAAACATATTTTTTTAATACAAAAACCATTTTTCATTTTTAAATGATTCAGTCTTTTCTATTAAATTGTATTAATGCTACTATATAAAAAAACTAAATATTTTTTTAAGGCGCAAAGTAACAAATATTGTTATTTTTCATTTTATAGTATTTTTTTTTGTCCTATGAGTCTCTTTTTTTGTTCAGTAAAATATACCAAAAATTGAAAAGCTTGTTACGAGGTGTTTTTATACAAAACAAAGGGTGTTTTATAGGTCTTATAAACGTGCCCAACTTGTTCGCCATAGACAAAAATGACAAAAAACTTGCATTTCTAGTTTTATCTGCTTCGGGAAGATTGAAGTAAATTAAAGGGCTAAAAAATATTATTAAAGTATTCAAGCGTAACAAAAAAGATGTGTTTATATAGCAAGAAACGTCCTATTTTACTGTAAAACAAAAAAAAAAGCATATTTTACATATAAAAATATTTATTTATTATATTTTGGTTTAAAAACTTTAGTTATACTTTTTTTGTAATAAGAATACTTTACTGTTGTATTTATGCATGCTTGGTAGCATTTAATGCAGATTTGGTTACTATATAGTTAGTAATATATACTTTGCATTTAGTAATATTAAACCCTTTTTGTAAATGTTATTTTTTACTCTGTACAAATACTATTTTAGTACAAAATACACCTTTTTAGTGGTTTTTAAAAACATTTTTTGCTTTTTTTGCACTTAAAAACCTCGTTTACCTAAGAATAGAAAAACGAATACGTTTTTATTCAACAAGTATTGTTTATAGAAATATTTTAAAAAAAACTTTTTTATAATCTAAAAAATATAGAACAAAAAGGTGGTACCTGGTAACCTACTGGTAACGCGTACCAAAATGTCATTTTATATTTTTTTCGTACCGTACTAAACCTGTACCAAGCTGGTAAGGTGCTGGTAAGGTGCTGTATAGGTTTCTGGAACGGTAACCTGAACTAGCTGCACCGCGGTTCACACAGCCGACTTTAAGAAAATTTCAAAACGAAAAGCATTTAAATTTGCATTAAAAACAAGATTTTTTTTCAACATAAATAACCTGTTTGAAAGAGTGTCAATAATATTTTTTTATCATTAAATTATTGCTCTGATATACCAACTTTATCTACATATTCATCAATCATAGTTGACATCCTTGAATCAGTAGTTAAATTGTAAACAACGCATGATGCTAAAAAAAGCTTACCAGTAAAAAATTGTTAACCTATGGTATTTCGTTTTGGAGCGTGTCTTGTTGGGCAAAAAAAAAGTTTTTGCCGCGCTTGTTTTGCTAGCTGAATCGATATTTTTGTATTGCGATTTATTGCTGTTTGTATTTATATACATATGTTGTCTCTAGTCATGTAAATGTCGACGGTCTGTGCACAGGTATGCACAAATCTTGTATTCGGGCAAAGTAATAGTGGGCATAAACGTTTCCGAACTAAATAACCCAGCCCTTAGCTTTTGAAATTTTGATTGCAAATACCCGAATATTCTTTAAATAAAATTTCTGCGTAAAATCAAAGTATTATTGCAGGCGGACTCTTGATTATTCAGTACGCTTTTGTATGGTGTAAGCAAATTTGATTTTCGTGCATATGCTGCATAACCCAAGATATGATATTGAATATGATAAATTACCGTACTTTAATTTTCATGTGTCAATTGCCCTTACTGTGATGCATTTAAAACATATGAATCATAGATGATTCATATGCCCCGCCAAATACGTAACGTATTTAATAATGTCAATCACAGACACCTAAAAAATTTAGACTCGCGAAATGCTTTCTATTTACCAATCTTCCTTGCACGCTTGTTGGTGTACTTATCGACACGAGTTTCATTTTTAACAAGAACTGTTTCTTTCGGTTTTGACAGTTCCATAAAACCAGCAGATAGGCTGTGAAACTCTTCCTGCCTAGGCAAAAAACGACAGTTTCTATATAACTACATAACAAATTGGTCGTGAATATAATCATCTTGTGGTAATTCAAAGCAGATTTATCAAACAGAGCTGACATTTCTCAATATGATATTTTTTCTACCAATAAAAGTAGGAAAAAAAAATAATCGTTGACGAAATTCTGTGCGTGCTATGTATGTCTGTACTTTTAGTCTGTCAACCAACATCTCAATTTGCTCAGTTTTAAACAGAAAAATGTTTTTGTTAGTAAAGAACAACCAAATAAATACAAGTTGTTTATCCAATCTCATTCATAGTAAAAATTGTTTTTCACGCAAATTGTCAATAAAAGCCCGTACCTGTTATCCATTTACTCATAAAAACTATTTGATATTTTTTCTTATGCCATTCCTATGGAGGGGGTAAGAAAAGTAAAAAGATATGACTTGAACCAATAGGATAAAAAAAAAGCAATAATTGGTTGTAATTTTTAGTTTTTTTACATGACCTATGGGTCAAAAAAATCCCATGGGTTTTTTTTTGTTGACCTATAGATCAAAAAAGTGAAAATGCTAAGGGTGTGCTTTTCATCTACAAAGGTATTTAAAAAATTTTCCATGGTAAAAGTTGCGGTGTTTTTACCATGGTAAAGAATAAAAACACCGTTTTATTATCTTTTTCAACATAAATATCTTGTGGTGAGAAATCTGATATAAGAAATAGGGTTTTTCGGCCCAACTCGACGGTTTTGCAACCATTCTTGACAGGATTGCAATCGAACTCAACTTTTTGAAATCAAGCTCACCGCTTTGCATGTAACCTAGTCGATTTAAAATCAACCTCGACAGTGTTGCAATTAAACTTGTCGAATTGCAATCAACCTCGACATGTTTGCAATCGAACTCGACGTTTTTACAAATTTACCAAAAAATTAAAAAAAAAGTAATAAAAAAGGGTCTAAATATTTAGACACCATTTTAACATTTATTATTTTGCTTTAGTTGTTTTTGTATTTTTTTTTGACATTTTATGTTTTATAAGATTTTTGTGATACAAGATACTAAATAAAATCAAAAAGAAAATCAACTATGTAAAACAAAGGGATGCTTTATATCATGTAATCTTGCTAAATATTTATTTTATTTTGTTAAAAAAAATATTATAGAAGAAAAAATGTAAAAAAGAAAATAGAAACAAAAAGTAAAGCCTAATAATTAACGTTAATAGGTTTTCCAAATATTTAAACCCTTTTTTCTTTTAACTTATTTGTTCCCTTTTTTGGTAAATATGTAAAAACGTCGAGTTTGATTGCAAAAATGTCGAGATTGATTACATTTTGACTAGTTTGATTGCAAAACTGTCGAGGTTGATTGCAAAAACGACGAATGTGATTGCAACGCGTCGAGTTTAATCGCAAAAAGTCGAGTTAGATTACAATCATGTCGAGAATGGTTGCAACACCGTCGAGTTTGCTCAAGAAAGTCTAATAACATGTTTGCACAATATGTGCGTCTATTTTTTAGCCGTTTTTTTTTAAAAAGGCATGAATGCATACATTTTTGCTGAATAAACGCAGAAATAATCTAAAAGCAAGTTTTTACGTTTTATTATATGTTTTTTTTTCTTACTGTATATTTTTTTGGCATTTTTGTTTCTTTCGCCTAGTTCGTCTTTTTTTTGTTATTTAGAATTATTTTTACCATGTTTTAAAATTTACCATGCATCTAAAATCGAAAGAAAATTAACCATGTTAAGCGATTTATCATGACAAAAAAGGGAAAAAAACAATATTTGTTATTATGGTAAAAATTTTTTATTATGGTAAACGACTATAGGGCAAGCTTTTATATATTTTTATCATTTCAAAAAGAGTACACACCCACAATACACAAAAATTGTAGAAAAAATCTTGTTATAATTTCAAAAAAAGCATTATAAATTTTAAAAAATATTTTAAAAAAAATTAGTTCAAAAAAATTTAACAAGTTTAATTTTTTATTTACCCGCAGAAGTTTACATATCATATGCGGAAATTAAAAAAAAAGTGCGGCATATTAATTTTAGTATATGCGGCATATTGTAAAAACGAATACGGCATATTGAACAATCAATTGCGGCATATTGAACAGTCAATTGCAGCGTATTGAATATAAAAAGTCGTCGTGTACAATTTTATGTCGGCACTATAACTTTGTTTACTTGTAGCTAACTGATTGCTCAATTGCGGCATATTGCGTGCAAAATCCATTTATATTTTTTTTGATCTATTGTAACCGTATATTATTCATTCGATATTGCTTTGTAATTTGTGTTTATATAGGTTACTACTTATTTATTAAATTATTTTGTAGCTCCGAAATACATTTTATCTATAAACATTATCCCTTATTTTTTATTATTATATCCTTAAGCTTATTAAATAAGATTTAAGGCAAATAATAAGCCAAAAAATCAAAACAAAAGATTCCAGATAATCTTTGTTACTGGTAAAAAAAAGACCAGTTTTAAAGTCTGGAGTTTAAAAAATGTTATTTATATATAACTATAAAAGTTCATAAATATTAAAAAATTCTTGAGAATATAAAAAAACATTTATTGATCAACATAATTCCTATAATTCAATATAAATTTATTTTATAATATTTATTCTTGGCGGATATTTTTAAACATTTTTGTTATACGACAAATTAAAAAAAAACATAAAAACATTTATTGTTATAAAATTGCTAAATAATTGTTTACAATAATATTAATTTTATTGTTTAAACAATTAATATTTCGAATGGGCTGATATGGACACGGCGACCGATTATTCAAACCAGAAAAAGACCAAAAAAATCAATAGCATTTAAGGCGTCATAAATATATTATATGGTATTAAAATAAATAAAAATTTTTTTTTTTGATATCTGTATAATAGAGCGTTTTTTACGCCAACTTTTTTAAGTTATAGGCTATGTACATGCATAAAGAGTGAATTCGGAAAATACTAAGCAAATAATAATGTGAAAGCTGCTCTTTCTTTCTACCAGAACCTTAATTGATCTAACAAAGACCCTATAAACTAGTTAAAATTCAGATACCGTACCCGAACCCTATAAACCTAAACTTTGATTTTCTCGCAAAAGAAAATTCTGCAGAAAGAATAATAAAACATAACATATAAACATGTTTTTGATGTCACTATAAATTTATGGAATGTATGTATTAAATCATATTTTTAGTACCATAAGCCAGGGGTTCCCAAAAATTACCCTTCTTGGATCGAAATCAAAAAAACTTGGGATCTAAACAATTATTGTATTCGCTTTAATAAAAATACATTAAAATACTTAGAACTTTCACGATTAAAGAAGTTTGGCAAGATTTACTTTTTAAGTTGCTTGTAGAATATATATGAAAGCTTTCTAATGTTCTTTGTTTTTATTGCTTAAACTACGGAAATAAAATTGTATTTTAGGCAGTCTGATTTTGATTAAATTTTATAATTTCTTGTACAAGACATATTTATTTATTTCTTTTTCTTACTTTATTTTTGTGACAATAAAGTGATGTGAAATACTTTGTGATATTTGGTTTTATTATTGGTAACGAAGTTAGGCATGTGTATTTTTGTGGTGTTCTTTATATTAATTTTTGCTACCAAATACATATTCTATGTTTTTCATTCCTTGATCCTATGGGATCATAAAATATCTAAATGATCTAATAGGATCAAGATGGGAACCCCTGCCATAAGCTGTTTCCATATAATAGGATACAATAACATCTCGGCCTAGCAAGAAGTGGGGGGTAGGGGGAGCAAAGAATCTGTTTTATAAATATTTGCTTAATTGTAAGTTTCCATAAATTTTTTGGACCCCTAATTTTATTGATCCTTTTTGATTGTGGGTCCTTTTTTTGTCCGCATAATATTCTCCCTATGGATAAATTATGGAGAAGCAAGTTACCGAAAAATACATAATATGGCTTAAATCGATTTTTTTGCTAAAAAGTAACAAGTTTTTAAACAAAAAACAGGTATTAGAAATTTAGATACGCCGAGCCTACCTGTTAAATATTGTAAACATGAGAAAAAGAAAATTTTATTGTATTTCTTTTTATTTGTTATATGCATAATTTTGTATTAAATGTCTAAAATGAAAGATAGATCAATTAAGACTATTCTCTTTGTTTTATCCGATTTTAATGGATGAATAACTTTCTTTTAAATACTTTTTTGTACTATTTAATACGCGAAAACGCTAGTGATTATAAAGTTTTTTGTATATTCTTTAGACACCATAAAAACAATTGTTATAATTTATAATCTGTTTTTAAGGCATACATAGAAACAACCCATCACTGCCACAATAAAAAAGATCTTGTGCGCTGACGGCAATAATAACAATAAAAATTGTCTAGATGTCTTTGAGTAGATGAAAAAAAATCCTGCGTTTTTTTACCACGCATTTTTATGTCTAAAATGTTTTTTTGACAGTAGACAAAAATCAATTGCCATAAAATTTTACTTGTGCTTATTCTGACAAAATGACAGCAACAAAAAATTTTTATTTTATGGATTTCGAAATATTTTTTCGAAAATCTGAACAACTACTTTAATAAAAAATTTGCAGCGCTGCAACTTTTATGTATTAAATCTTTGTATAAGACTTGTAAAAACGGTGTCTACTTTACTTTTAATGGTATTAAATAACCTTTAAAGGCAAATTTTAAATGCAGATAATAAGGAATTCGTTTACATCATCATTGTAAAAAATTTTTTTCATCTGTGCCATATCTTACCATAATGACCATTATAAGCGCAAACTAAAAAAAATTACACTTCTAAAGTCATGACCTATTCTTGACCCCTGCAATATGGTTTAATTTAATTGCAAAAATACAAATTTATACAATACTTACGTTTAAAAACAACTATTTTATACTTAAACACGTAAAAAGTATACTTATATCTATAAAAAAAATTTCGTAATTTCCAAAGTAAGCATACAAAGAGAAAATAAGTAAACCAAAGAAGTGGATACTTAAAACCCTAAAAGGGCTGTGCTGTTTGTCTAAACTAGTTTTTAGGTGATTGCTGCAACATAAAAGACTTACAGTAAGTATCAGAATTTTACCGTGACCCTGTGTAAATTTCTCTTAATAACTAAAATACTTTTAATCTTTTTTTATTACCTATAGTAAAAAGCAATTTGCTATCTAAAATGCATAAAAAATAATATTTTGTATATGTAATTATTTACAATTACAGAGAGCAAGTTTTTTTGTTGTTTTAGTAGTACTAATATTTTACTTGATTACATTTTAGCGTCAAGCAAGATAAAAATGCAAAAGAATAAATGGATCTTTTTGCAGAATATTATTACAAAGACCCATAGATCCTCAGCAACATATATATATGCCTTTGCTGAATAAAAATGATATTAAATACTTATCAAAATAGGTGTTACATAAAATACGGCACAAAAAACATATATTTTGTACTTTCGTAATTTGAGACAAGTCTTTTTATTTTTAAATTTAAAATATTCCTCTATACGAAGATTTAATTCAAAAAAAAGAGATAGAAAACAAAATACCCACTTTTTTGAAGTGCTTTTCTACTAGAAAAATGTAAATTGAAACTTAAAAGTTAATGATATGTTTTATTATATTATTAAGTTATTGGCAGACTTCTCCTACTTTTCCTGCTCAGCAGGTCGTTAAGGGTAAATTAAAGATAAATCTATAGATAAGATTATGTAAAAAATCAATACTGTTTTATAGACATATATATTAAAAGTTGTACTCTGTCTTACCTGACATACGGACGATAATTTTCTACTTTTTTGTATAATTTTATTTTACTTTCAAAGATTTTAACCCTCTTTTAGATATTACACGTGGTTGTATACCATACCCGGCAAAAATTAAACAATTACATTCGGGGATAGATGAATTAAGCTAAAAGTTATTCCTACAAATAAAAAAAAATATTCAAGCGTCAAGATTAGATATAGAAAACATAAAAAAGCTAATAAATGAAAAAAACATGTTTTATATTAACCCTTTAGCACCAAGGATCCATTTTTTTGGACTCCAAAAATTTTAAAATGCCCAAGAATCCAAAAAAATGGATTGTAAAAAAAGTAATAATAAAAAGCAGTAAGCAATATAAAAAGTATCAAACGTTGCCTAGTGTTTTTTAAACAATATTAATAGCATAAATTGTATCCATTGAGTTCTATTTTACATGTAAAATCAATACCAGGGCAATAATGCAACGAGAATTTGTGTATACTGTGGCATAATGGTTTTATAAATTAGTAATAAAAAAGGCCAATAACTAATTTTGCATTATAGTGATTTAATTAAACATGTTGTTATTTAAATGTTGGTTTATTATTGAATACAAATCTACTGAATACTTGGTTAATAATCTAATGCAAATGGCGTTTCAGTCCATTCTAATGATTTAAAGTGCGAAGAACAATGTTCGTACTTGTGATAAATCCCAATTTCGGTTTTTCAATGTCTTTATTTCGCTTTCTTTGTGTTTGCCTTGTTACATGGATATAAAGATACTAGTACTAAATTGCCTTTTGTATAATGGAATTACGTACTATCACAAAATATGCATGAAAAATAATGCAACAATGTCGTGTGTATTTTTAAAATGATATCGTGTGGTTATCTCATTATAATTGACATATTTTCTTCATTTTTGGGCATTTATAAGGGCATGAAAAATATTCATGGGCGCTAAAGTGTTAATATGGTAATTCCATATGGCCATAATTGTAGCGGGATCAAAAATTCCTGCCATATTATCACCATGTCATATTCCGGCCCTAATGGCCCTATCATAAAATGCCACAAAAGGGTGAAATTAATAATTTTTTTTATTCAACTCCCGAAGCATTTATTTTCGTATATTTCCGTTATGACAAAAAATTAGCTTATCAGTATAAAAACAAACTTATACTAGTTAAAAATAAAAATTGGCAAATTTGTAAAATTTTTTGATTTTTTGATAATTTCTAAAAATTTTTAAATCATAATAAAAGTAATTCAAATGTTTACTTAACTAGCGTAAGATCATGATCAGGGTTGTAAAACAAAATTACCTTTCCCAATTTTCCTATCATTTAGACCGGGGAAATTGGGAAAAAATTTTGACCACGGGAAAATCGTGAATTTTGCCTTTAGCTATTGTATAGTTTTTTTTGCGCTTTTCTTACCAAAAAAACTTTATGTCTTGCTTTTGTTTATTAACTTACGAAACAATTTTGAGCTATACCGTAATAAAATAGTTTGTAACATGGTCGTAAAGTTAATTAGCAACATTTTCAATGGTCTATAAATTAAAAGGCATCAAAAAACATTTATAAAGTATCAAACATTATTATATTTGTTTCTAAACGTGTTTCCGTAATAGTAAAAAGTTAATTCTTTTTTTTCAAAAAAAGTTATAGTTAAATAGAAGTAAATCAAATATTTAAATTTTACTTTCAAAGCATTCAATAAATTGAAAACGAACATACATCTAAAGAATAATTGTTGTAGATAACGTCAAAGCTTTACTTAGACGGATTACAACCACTTCTAGCTGTTACTTAAAGAAGTTTTTTAACAATCAAAGTTATGGTAAATATAGTTTCATACGTTAGTTTTTTAAAAATATGTTCTTCAATCTAAAAAAAATTCAGTTATAAGTATTATTTTCGTAATTAAAACTTAAAAATATGTTTAACTACCCTTTACATTTTTTTATTCTTTAAAATTCCAAAATTTCCAATTTTCCTAAAATTCCCAAAATTCCCAATTTTCCCTCAACAATTCCCAATTTTTCCATTTAAAAAATAGATTCCCGATTTTTTACAACCCTAGTCATGATAGAAAGAAAAATTACAAACCAAAAATGAAAATTTGGAAATTTTAAGTCAAAGACCATTTATTTCTAGTTTGGTGCAAAAATTTTTTGCCTTATTTTTCAGGTTTTTTAATTTACTACCGAGCACTGTACGGTATATATTCTTGATATTTATGCTATTTTCTCGTTTTTTGTTTTCTGGTTTTATGTAACATGTTCTTTTTCGCAATTTTTAAATTTATGCCATGACGGAAATATCCGTCATAACTCAAAAAATGTTTTTGCGTTTTTCTGTTGCTCCAGTAGTTAAATGACAATGACAATGACAATGACAATGACAATGACAATGACAATGACAATGACAATGTCTTTGTCTTTGTATTTATTTTATTTCGTTAAATACTTAAATATTCAACTTATTAGAGTTTACATTATTGTTTTCTTTAAGGTAGATTGAGTGATGGTTTATTTATATAAATTATATCCAATTTTTACTTAATGTTATCCCAAGGTATGTGTTTTACATTATTTATAGTATCAATTGTATGTGCAATAAATAATTCCTGTTCTGAATGTCAATATGAAAAGAGTGAGACGTATCCACATACAAATAACTGTGATAATGGGGATACAATACAACAATATTTACGGGAAGAACAATTTCAACCTTCTGATGGGAAGGATCTTTCCTACGATCAACTTTACGACTTCGAGCAACTTAATCATGCCCTCCAGTGCAATGAAGCAATGACTTATATACAACACTCGCATCCGATAGACCCCAATGATGAAATATCTAATAGTTTTTTTGATTATTACTTGGATCATGAATGTACAGGAGATACTTTATCCACAGTTAATAACTATGGTATAAATATATTCTGTAACACAGAAATTCAACCGGCATTTAGCACGGAAATAGCAATACAAGATGAGGGCGAAACACATGACAATGGAAATGATGCAGGAAATTTAATCGAGAATATCAGAGCCGTGAAAATACGTTTTGGTTGGTTATTTGGGAATGGGAGCAAAACATGCAAAATGGAATTTGAAAATTTTAGATCAATGTTCTCTATAAATATTCACTTTGCCACATATATAATACAGTGGGTACAGGATGAATTACACTTTAGAAACGAATATGTGCAACATAGTGTCTTTTACTATTTTATACATTTATATGATTTATACTACTCTATTATAAAAGGGCGATCCTTCAACAGTGTATACCATATTGTTGTGGAGTTTTTTAGCATTGCTCAATATACAGAATACCTACTTACATGTGCTGAATTATCTAATTCAGGCGGTGAAAATACAAATAGCCAAAGTTTGGCGGCAAGTTCTTACCCTAAAACAAAAAAGGCAAATAAATACAAGAAGAGCAAGAAGTATCATAGTAAGGAAGCAAAGCCAATAATATTTAGCTATCATTTGCGATATGATTATAAAATGCGCCCGGAGGTTTGCGAAGACGTGTGCATTAGAAAAAATGAAACAGTTTGCATCAAGATTAGAGGGCTCTATGCAGCCCTTACAGGTAGACTACTAGAAAATTACAACGATCCACCATTAACCCATAATAACCCTCACATACTCATCTCATTCCAATTTAATGATTTAGGAGATAATCAGCCGGAGTACAATCATTTTAACACTATATATATTAATAACAGAACATTTCAAGGTGTGGTATGCATCATGCTTCAAAAAATATATAATATTTTCAAATATAGCTATTTGGCTCAAAATGAAAATCGATTATCTAATGGCATTTATGGATTTTATGAATACTTTGATATCAATTTAATAACAAAAGGACCCGAGAAAGGATTTTTTACTATTGAAACTAATAAAAACTATGTTTTGAATGGGATACATAATCTGGTTGTCAGGTTCAAAATAGTAGTTAGCATTATAAGTTAATAAATAGTGAAAATATGAAAAGATTGCTTTATTCTTAATCCTTTAATTTAAATCAAAAAGTATAAAAATCGGTAAATGCACAATATACATTCTTTACTTTAATAGGAGCTAAATTTATACTCATTTGGACATAAGATAAAATGACCTGCTAATTACCTGATGGAAATATTTAATTATATTAAGGGGCTGGGATGTCAAAAACGTAATTGTATAATGGGGAAAAGAAAAAAGCATTTTCCCAATAATAAAATTGATTGCCATTATTTTTCTAAAAAATAAATTAAATTTTTTGACGCTTTGATTACTTCAAGCAATATAATTATTGCCCAAATATCACAGTTTTTTTTGTAAAAACAAGACACATCTGAAAGTTTTACCGTCTCGATGCATCTAGCTGTAGCCAATATATTTTTTTTAAAACAAACAATCGCTCACATGTGTTTTCTGTTGTCTAAGTATTATGTAAATTGTAAAAAAAAACTTTGTCATCTGAGCGCTTCGACACTTACGATGGGCGCGCCCGATTTAAGGCTTCCTAGTTTGGGCAAGGAAAACTGGAAAAAAAGAATAAATGCTCTATAAATCTTATATTTTACACATACCTTATAAACAATTATTTTATTAGAATTTATAGGCGGGGAATTTCATATATAAGAAGAACACTTAACCTTTTAAAAAAATTGCTTAGATTATATCTGAGACAACATGTATTTAACATAAAGTTCATAGCAAATTCGAGAAATGCTTTTTTTTCCTACTAGTGCTTTTTCGCACTTCTGCTTTCTTCTTTGCCCCCAGAATAGGACCCCTTAAATCAGGCCTCTTGTAAATGTAGTAGCCTGTCTTATGTTTGTAGCCGTGAGTTTTTTTATAGTGACACAGTTAACATTCTATGTAATTTGCGCCTTTTTATTTGGAAAAATTTGGATCATTCGATCTTAAATGTTTCATTTTGCGTAGGATGAAAATAGAAAAATATGTTCAAAATATGGTAACATATTTCCCCCATAATGGCAATTAAAATATTGGCATTATGGAAAGTTAAATTATTTTTTCGACAACCAAGTTAAGGGCTTTTATTTTTGTTTCTATAGGATTTTTAACTATGGTTTAGCAGGGCCTCCCAAAGACAAAGCTGGGCCCAGGGGAAATTTTTTTTATGGGACCCCTTTACGCAGAAAAAAAAAATATACTGTATTTTTTTACAAGCGGGTAAAAAAATATGCTATTCTCAAGACGTACGCAAAACAAAGCTAAAAATTGCATCAAAAAAATATAATACTTCAATCGCAAAAACTATAGAGATTGCATAATTATATTTAATATAAATAGCACCAAACGATAATCCTTCATACATTTATTTCGAAATTATAGTAATTATCATGTTTTTATATATTTTTTTTAATTTATCCGCGTTTAAGAAACTTATAATATAACCTTGGAGACGCTAGTAAAAAAACCTAAAAAGTGTTTTGAAAATATGAGAAGTTTTTTTTTAATTACTTTTAATTTATAGTTGTAAATAGATTTGTTTTGTGTTGCCATGTTTGCAATACTGAACCGATATTAATAGGGTGTTTAAATGCACAAGTTGCAAAGTCACCCCTAATTCTTTGAAAAATCAACGCTGAATATTTAATTGCATTTGCTTGTAAAATATTTGTATGTGCTTAGAGTTGTGTAACTTAACAATCTGAAGAGTTAAAATTTTATAAAACAACCACGAGAAACATAAAATGCAATACAAAATTGTTTTTGTTAGCTTAAAAAGCAATAAAAGCTTTATAAACACCCCGTGAAACCTTACAGCCTGTTTTTTTAGCTACATTTCTGTATTTTAGATATGCATTTTCTGCATGTATTTCACTCATTAAAATAAAATTTAACTAATTAAAGTAAAAAAAAAACTTGTGCTCAAATTGGTGTATTTACCAAGTTTTTTGTACTTATAATGTTTTTTTGAGAGTATTAGCACTCTGTAAAATGAATTTTTTCCAAAGATTTTTATGTTTGCGTATTGATAAAAAAAAGCAAAAAAAGTTTTTTTTTTTACATTATAAAAACAGTGGATACCACAAAAAACAACAATGACTTTTAAACAGTGTTAAAGTTTAGATTTAATGTTCTAAGAGTTTAATTTAGCCTTTAAGCGATTATAAAAAAGTAGTCGAAAAGTAAATATTTTACATGAAAAAAAGAACGCAATGAACCTTGTCAAGAACACTTTTGAATAATATAAGGCTATTCTTTAAACTCTGCAATAAAGGTTCACTTTTCCCAATTATGAATTACTTGAAGAAATTTTGAATAATTTTATCTCAAAGCCATCATTTTTGTTTTCGCCTTTTTTCATAAATTTTGACCTGCAAATTGTCATTATATGATCTTCATTTTTACTTTTTTTATAACAAATTTTTCAATATAATATTTCATTTTAAATGCAGTCTTTCATCCGTAAAAATATATATTTGTGTCCCTCCTCTACGCAATAAATACTTTACAAAACTTGTGATACCACAAGCACCACTAACTTAAAGAAGGGCCCCATACAACATAAACTTCATTAACCGGCTTTAACAGAAAAAAAGCAGCAACATCTGCATTTTTAAGACTTATACTGTAACCAATATTTATACTTTACATGTTCAATATATTTATACGCGAAGTAAAAAGTGGGCCCCTTTCATAGGTGGGCCTTGGGGGCAATATCCCATTCCCCCTTCTAGGAGGTACTGTGGGTAAGAAGCATTTTAGCCAATATTTACTACAAAAAGTGATTCAAAATATGATTTTAGTACTATTGTACGCGAAACTATATAAATTTTGTCTAAAAATAGTACCTTTTTATTTTTCAATTTTTATAAGAAAAAAACCCTATAGGTTTTGTGACTCGAAGCATTTTTAAAAACCCTAAAGGATTATTACCCGGATTTTTATCCTATGGGTAGACCAATAGGAAATTATTGTAAACTATTGGTAGACTCATTGGATGATTTTCACACTAAGATCATACTGTAAATCTACAAATTTCCTACATAACCACCGTATATATTTCATGAAAGTAAATGTGCTTTTGATTATTTCTAAGTGTTTTTTATTATGTAGAAAACCTATAGGATTTTATTTGTGTATTTGAAAAAAGGTGAATGTTCTCTAAAACTCTTTTTTTGATAAATATAAAACTCATCGTATTAGTATGTTTATTAATAAAACCAGAGCTAAGAGGTTGTGCTACGGTACAGCTCGTACAGGTTGCCATTCCATTGCCTTACCAGCTTGGTATAGGTACAGGTTACCGTACCGGTGACTTACCAGCTTGGTATAGGTACGGGTACGGTACTTCAAAAACTATAAAAACAATTATGGTCAACGCTACCAGCAATTTACCAGGTGCTGGTATTTTTTTGTATTTATAAGATAATTTCAAAGTATTTTTTAGTTTATTTAAACAATTAACAAATTTTTTAAAAAAAAACTAAAACGTGTATGTTTCATATATACATGCATAAAAGTTGTATTTTATTTGGCATACAAAACTGGGTTTTTTTTGATTCTGCGCCTTCAAAAAAACAATTTTTGTGTTTCTTTTACAGTACTGTTATTTCCATTTACTAAAAGTGGTATTTGGTTTGTCTAGAGTAGAAATTGTTTTTTTCTATAGGTAATTTTTGCTATGGGAAAAGTGCGTCTGCCAATGCAAGTAAAGGTACATGGTAAATCTTTTTCCTATATTTTTTGCTTTTTTATTGATTAATTTTTTTTCTGTCATTTAAAACCAAAAATTTACCATGAATTAAGAATACTCATAAAGGCAACTTAAGTAAAATTTGTTACCAAAGTAAACTTAATGTACATTAGTCTATTCAAATTTTTAAAAATATACTATTTGTAAAAGTACCATAAACTAAAAAAACATTACAATTTACTACAACGGTTTTTACTATGGAAAAACAGTTAGACGTCTTGAATAAGGCCTCATCACTAAAAAAAAATCAAAAAGGTGTTAATAAATACAAAATCAGCGTGAAATCTAGGTTGGTTGTATTAATAAGAAAACAAACAATGTAAGTAAAAAAAATCGTACCAGTACCGTACCAGAAACATGCATACCTAATACGGTACACACCTACATAAAAAACACAGTACGGTAACGGTACGGTACGGTTACGGTCGGTATATTATGGTAACGGTACACCCAAAAAATTATAGTACGGTATACGGCACATACGGGTCACAGCCAACTCTGATTATTACCACATGTTCCTGCTATTAGAAGTCAATACATCTCATTGAACTGCATAGTGTGCAGTTCATCATCACATTACACTTTTATGGCAAAAATTCTGCATTAATTTATGTGAAATCAAAGTTGATGTTCGTCGTATAATACATAAACCTAAAAAAAGTAGACGTACAAAGAATTCTATTCGGCTGAGCAACAAAAATTAACACGAATTACTGTTTTGGAATAGTGTTGATCGGTGATCATACAAATATGTTGACACTACAGTATATTTTTTTTTATTCGTCAACAATATATTTATAGTCAAATCCTTAAAAATATTAAAAAAAATGATAACAAAAAAAGGCACAACCTCGTTTCTATATACCTTATTTTTGTCTTTTTATATATGCATATACAAAAAAAAACATTTTTATAAGTTTTAATAATATATCATATAAAACACATTCTCTATCGACACAACTAAAATAAAAAACTGAAGCAGCTGCTTTTTTAGCTATGATATGCGTATTATAAACTTTTTCAAAAGCACAAAAGCATAATATTCAGGGAAAAAAAACAATGAAGCAAAAGAAAACATATATAATTACAATAGATCCAATAAGTTTTTTCCAGTTGTTGCATTATACCAGTTAAATTATACTCATATATATACATTTTTATAGTTTTGTTGGCAATGTTCATGTTTTTGTATCTGGTTATATAATATAATCCGATAAATTTCCAAAAACAATATTTTGTTATTGTGGAAATGTATTTATTTCTGGCTGAAAATAAAACCTAAAAAAACAAAACAATACAATAAAAAAAAAACTTGTTTTTTATGTAACTATACATTTTTTCGACCGTTCATTTATGCGGAATACAAAATGTAAAAGAAACAGAAAAAATTTTTGTTTGGCTCTTAGGTAGTAAAAAGATAATTTTTTTTGTTATTAATTTATATTTTTGTATCCTCTCCATGCAGAAAGAACTAATGCTTGCAAAAACTTTACATTATAAATGTTGCTGTGCACACCTACGTTTCGCTCTACGTAATAAGCTCCGACCCACCCAAAAAATACAGGTAAATAACTTTTATTTTAAAATATTTTTTATACCCTTTTAATGGATCCCGAAACATTCTGCGTGTTGCATTCTACTCCTGCCGGCCTAGTAAAGGTATGTCAAGTATACAATGTTTTAGGGCTACCGCCAGACTCGGAATACTTCCGTTTTCCGGCCGGAAAACTTCCGGTCAGGCCAGTCCCTGTTACAGATTTTAATGACTTTACCGGTTCCGGGTTTTTTTTGGCATTTCCGGTTCCGGCATCTGTTTTTATATATAATAGATTTCCACCAAATTCAAAAAGGCGTCAATTTTACAAAAAAGCTACGCCTATCAATTTTTTTTTCGTTGTTTTGTTTAAACCTCAGTAAAGATTAAGTAGATTCAAAAAATAGATATATTAATACACAAAAAAAATATTTTCAGTCTTTTACAAATAAACAAAATAAGTAAAGTATAATTCTGTTTGTAATATGAGCAGTTAATTATTTTTATCAATGTTTTTTTAGTTGTAATTTAAAAAGCGTTAACGTGTAAATTGTTTTTTTCAGCGCTATACCAGAAAACTGTTACTAGAAGAGTTGTGGGGTGTTATCTATATAACATCGACTGCAAGTCTTTGTAGATGCATGAAATATAAGATTCTGCTATGGAAATTTTTCGATATCTAAAATATATCAATTGATACAAC